>CABPRJ010001923.1:279999-296047 GCA_902439185.1 Cinara cedri
GGCCACGCCACTGATGGCTAACGGTGATTTTTAGCACAATGCACTTAACAGTTGTTAAGCATACTTAATCAATGCTGCTATTATAGCTGTCGAATAATATAAATTATAGAACGACCCGTACTTCGTTGATCCTGATAAAAATGAGACTTCGAGTTACCCACGAAGTATTCGAGTTTAAATAGGAAATCCGAGGGGCCGTGGATAAAATTCGAGGTAATTTCGAGTTAATGAAGTTCGACTGTATATTTTATTATTTATTGCTATTTTGTTATTGCTCACACTACAATTTTTATTTTATTTGTAGATGTAAAAAGTTGAAAAATAGTGTTTGAATAACGATTCCATAACGATAAATGTATAAAAAAAAAAACAAAAACAGAAATCAAATACACTTAAAATCCTCCGAAAAAATTGCCGGCCAATGACGAAAGAATCGATCTGTATATTAACAATAAACCTGATCGTTTTTATTTTTCGGTCTGTGTATCATTCGGGATTTTCGTATCGAAAACTATTTTATCAAAGGTTTACTGTTAAGTATACGCGAAGAAAAATACGTTTTAACAAATTTGATTTATTAATTCCAGTATTATTTTTTTCAGAATAGGTACGCCCGTGTAGTTTTATTTCTTGTTCCGCGCGACGATTATTTCTTCTGCGCCGTAAAAAATACAATTTTTTTTTTTTTTTTTGTCGACATTATACAATTGCGCAATAAACAACAATAATATTTTTTATTATTTTTTTTTTTTGTCTATGAAAAAGTATAAATTACACGTATCGCGTACGGGTGCGCGTAATTACCCGTAATAAAAAACGATATTATCATTACGAAGAACGATAGTATATTATGTTCACATACAATTTCCATTATTCCGGGTAGCGTTTTTTTAATGATAATATAATATCAATATCATTTTCAAATTAAAAAAAAAAAAAACAAACGATAGTTCTCACCCGTAAAACGATAATAACTCTACCGGATGACAGGTAACTCGGAAGATTGGCAGGCGTTCGTTAGGTTTACGTACGGATTCCCGCGCAGTAGCGGTAAACTAACTGTCAGACCGTTTGCTTTTTTTTTTTTATTTCAATCATTTCCGTAGTGTTTTTATCATAATTGCGGACGGCGTTATTATAATAAAACATCGTCCGTTTATCGTTCGACTTCGAAACTTCAAACCCAAACGGTGACATTACAAACGATATTAAAAACTCTGCCGCGTTATCGTTTCCGATCGCAACGCCGAACAATAGTATTATTAACACAACGTCGCCGTTAGAAAAACGAACAATTCACTGTTCAACGTCCAAACGGTATTATAATATAGGTACTTTCTTGTCCGGGATCTACCTCACGGACTCGACAGTGCGGCGAAGAGTGTACAATACGCTGTGCCGCACAGCCAATTATTATTACAATATTAGGGAATTCAAACGTCCTTCGCGGTGTCAAAAATCAATACTGAACGAATTATCGTACTCGCAAACGTGCAGCCCCGACACTTTAATATAATTGGCCGGGTGTATCCGACACTTTTGTACGGCGCTTTTGTACTCCGTTAACACCGCGATCGCGAGAACAAGGGCTTAAGAACTATGAAAACTAACAACGTTGACATTGATCACAGTCCGGCCGTACGCATATAATGCTGTACAGTGTGTTTCGCGCAATTAATACGGCGACACGAAATATTTCAGCTGGGCTGGCTGGCTTAGATGGAGATAGGAGTTTTTTTTTACGACAAGGTAAAGGAGGTACCAATATGTGCAGGGTGTTCCGTTAAAATGGGTACACTCTTTATCTCGGAAAGCGTCAAGTTTTCCGGAATTTGTTTTATAGAATATCGTTTAAGAAACAAGCAGCTCTACACAATTTTTATTCATGTTGTTTTTTTTTCGCCTTTATTTTTGAGAATAAAACCACTACGTACATTTGATTTTCAAATAACAACTTATATTGTAAAGTCCGCAAACAGATGGCGTATTAGTTAAAATAAATTTTGGCGTTGAAATTTTTGATTTCCGTCAATCCATTAACGAGATATTTCACTTTTAAGTTTTGGGTTGTGGGAGAGTAGTGTAGAGCATAATTTGTGTGGTTTTAATAATGTACTAGGAAAATGTTGATAAAAAATTAACATAAATGTAAAATTTCAGAAGACTTATTTGTTCAAATGTTCTATAAGGCGAATTCCGAAAAAAGTTAATACTTTCCGAGATAATGAGTGAACTTACCTAAATGGAACAGCCTGTAGTTTTTAAATTGATTTTCAAACGGTTTTTAATCCTCGCGGTATGCGCATGTACAATAAAACTTACATCGGTGACCCATAATTTTAGCACCGGACTCGCATTTATTGTTTGGTTTTTTCGATTAACTTTGACTTGTACAATCGTTTTCTAGCAATTGTTAAGAGACAACACGTTGTTAGCTTACATCGATCTAAAGTTTGAAAACTTTTTTTTTCTCTCTGTTTTTCGAACAATTTAAAATTCGTGTTATTACGCTGTTTTACGAACATTATCTATACAAAAAATTTATTTTGGGTGTTTGACGACAGTCCAATTGCTTCACTTTTAAAGTCTCGCCGTTAGTTTTATTATACACACGTGCCATTTTAAATGCTTGAAAATTGACTAAAAATGTGTGTTTCAGTACCCCGATTTTCTTATTCCAAAATAAATAAAACTATCCGATTTCAATCTAAGTCCATCGGTTTATAATATTATTGGGAGGTATCCGAAAATTATAAGTACCCATCGATATAATATTTATAATGTACAGGTATTATTCTGTTATTATTTTGATAATTTCGTTTTATGCAATTATGTGAATTGATATATATTAGCAATTGGTTATTATTTTATTATCGTTTGTGTGTGAACAGACTCTGGGGTACGTTGAATTTATCGAATTTAAACCGTTATAATTACGTGCAAAATAATTATTCGGCAGCAAATATTCCCTTCCGAAATACCGAATAGGTAATAATAGACTACTGCGATAATAATGCAGTCGATGACGCACAGTGTACGTCGTAAATAAACAACATTCGCATAGGACGGTGCAACGTATGGATGATTCGTATTTGTCATGTACGTGTTACGGGATATAATTGAAATATTATTGGAGTGTAACATTCGCGTACAACGCGCGTCATGATATTAATATTGTGGGTATAATAACGATAATAATATTGAAACACGAGTTGACCAGAGTGAGCAATTCGCATTCAAACGTCGGTTTTCGATTATGATTTTTAAACGAACATGTACAGTACTCGACTAACGATTCGTCGGAAAAGGGGGAACCTCGTTACTAAAACGGTACCGCGTTTATTGATCTGGTTCGAGCATAGAGAGAGAGAGAGAGAGGGAAACGGATTTTCGCGAAAATTCACTTTTCAGAGACAATGTCCAAGATAGACGCGACGAAAGGAGTGATCCTACGGACTCCCAATAGCCAATTAACGGTCACTGGCCAATAAAAATTAATAGAATAAACATAAGTCAACAAAGATTATTAGAAAATCAATAAAGAAAAATCCCATATTTCTTTTCATGTAAAATTATAGGCGCAACTAGACCACCAACCTTAAAGGGGGGGGGGTGCTAAAACTCTTTCATACATCGCAGACCCATAGAGGTAATACTCCCGCAATCCATTTTACGCGATATTTATATTAAGCAACTACACATTTATTTATAATTTTTTACATAAAAATGCAACAGAACTAATTTAACTTTATATTTTATTATACACACATGCATTGTCTGTATGTATGTAATTTTTTATTTCTGGTTAATAATTGATAAAATATTTAGTCTATAACATAAAACGACTTTTCGGGTAGTTTTGGGGTGCTAATTTTAAACTTGGGGTGCTAAAGACCTTCTTGCTCCCCCTAGTTAAACCTGTGTGTAAAAGTTAAGGTTCGGATACATACTTAAACAAAATATCCTCGTAGGTTTTAATCGCTCTGTCAATAATCGTTGAGAACGTTGTTAAAATCGACAAAAAGTTCTCTATTGATTGTCGATGGAATCCCATAGCTGGGTTTCGAGATAAAAATACGAGAATATGCGATATTCAAATATTGCTTGTATCATATTACACATTTTATATATTTCGTTACTGATTGCGAGATTTAACGCGTATTCGATTCCGGAACGTTGTGCACTGTAGTTCAAGCCCGTATCCAGGGGGGGGGGTTAGGGGTTCAAACACCCCCCCCCAAATTTGTATGATAGGTATATATTTATAATATAACAAAGACTAACTACAAACTCTATGTATAATTTATTTCATTAAAAATATTTTAACCCCCCCCCCCGAAAATTGATCCTGAATACGTAGTTCTGCAGTTATATTATCGAAATTATTCGGCAATCGAATCGTAAAAGCAGTTTTAGCGTTTGGCCAAGGGTCCCCGGTACTCCCTAAGCTCCGGGTGCCCCGGGTCACCTTGCCGCCTTGTCCTGGGACAGCTATGCCAACAGTTACTGTGCTCGGATGAAAAATACCTTAACGCCGAGAATATATCCGGGAGCTCGGCACATCAATCGCATTTACCGATCGCATCCACGTCCCCGTTAACTTGCGCAATAATAATAATAATAAGATGAAACTTTAGATACAGAGCGAACTTGGGATGTTTACTTCTCCTCGGCGGTCGTTATGCGGCGGAGACAACGGCACGGCGGTGATGAGTTCAATGTATTCACAAAACTTCGGATTCGATTTAAATAAATACATAATGGAAATTATTACCGCGAATACTATTTCAGTAATTTCCATAATACATTATAATATTATACTTGCGTTTCCACTACAACACTATACACTAGGTAATGATTTTCATTTAAATTTTTCAATGAAAACTTAAAACGGCGGGGAATCTTTTTTTCCGATCGTATTAAAAAAACAAATGTACAATATATATCTTATAAATAAAATTATCCGGTCACAGAGTTTGTTATTAAACCCCTCCGAAACGGCTTGACCGATTTTCATGAAATTTTGTGTATATTTGGTAGGTCGTAAATTATTTTTCACCCTCCTACCTCCATCCATTATTTTTTAACCGCGATTTTAGTATTTTCGCCTTTATATATACATATATATACACGAGCAACACCGAATAAATTAGCTCATAATATAATAAATACATTTTTTTTTTTTGTAGATTCGTGTTACCCCGGCAACAGGGACGAAAAAAAAAAATGACTATTAATTATTATTAGAAATTAGTCGGAAATTATCATGCGATCATCAAAATCGGTCCAGCCGTTCTTGAGTTGTAAAAAATGGCGTAACTAACCCGACTTTGTTTTATTTGTATACGATTTTTGGTTATTCGTGGGTTGCCGCGGGAAATAAAACTATTACGGTTATAGTTATCACTATTGTTTACAATGTTAAAATTTCACAATAGAACACATTTAGTCTACCTACTTGCTTTCATTCAATTCCAACGCGGCCAAAACCAAAAACGAATTACGAGTGAAATAATAATAATACAAATTGGCACGGGCAACGCCGGGCGCGGAACAGCTAGTATATATATATACACGCATGCTATGTACAATGCGATTATTTTATTTTTGAATTTTATATCGAAAGTTTCGATCGGATTTAAATTTTTCTTTTTACGAGTTTTTCAGCCGTTTAATGAATCCGAAAACAGAAGAACGCTTACATATAATGCAACGCATTATGCGGACCGCAAACACCCACTTCTCCTTCTCGTTACCCGCTCGAGTCTCGGGAAGTTTTGTACTTTTTGAATCTTGTAATTGGAATTTTTCTCGAATCAACTTGTTCTGTAATTACCTTGTCTGCGGGCTCGTCCCGTTTCAATAATAAAATTTGTAATAAACCTCGCACCGAATCAATGTTTAGATAATCGTCCTTTCCTTTTAAAATTTTCAGAAAACATGATATTTTCTGAATTCTTTTCGAACGTGTTTTTAAAAATAAAAAAAAAAACGCGGTTAACTATTTGAAAATCAAAGTTCGATATTATGCCGTTCACGGTAAATTCAGAATACGGGCGAAACTATTTTTAATGATATCTTAGTCTTCTCCTTCTGCGATTTTGGCGGTTAGCAAATATACCGTCAAACGAATAACTCTACATTTCTTCATCTTTTCAAACACTATCTTTTTCACCGCGTATCGAATTCGGTTTTTTCCACTGTATATTATTAAAACAGTCTTTCTGGCGTAATCGCGGTTATTTATATACCGATAAGGTTCCCTGCGATACGGATGTCCTATAGATCCTTATTTCTTCCACCACGCACGTCCTACACCTGGCCACATTAGCTTTCTCTTTGCGATATCTTTCATTATATGCGGCCTTTGAAAGCAGAGTTCGCGTACGGTCCGCCGTTACGGCCTCTCCTACATTCCCAGCCCGAGTGGTTTTCCTTTCAAATACACCGCTCGATCTCATTCCCTCTAGTTTTCCTTGTGTCCCTGGAAAAAAAATATCTATATATAAAATATATTATCTGTTTTGCGCTCGGCGTTGCCCGTGTCTATTTTTTATTCTTTTCACCATTATTCCCGTTTCGCTTTGCCCGTATAAGTAAATTGGACCAAAAAAAAAAAAAAAAAAAAATAGGTGAAAAATGGGTCAATGGCGAACTAAACGTGTTCTAGTGTGTCATACATTATTTGATCTGTATTACCATAGATGCCCGCACAGCATAGGGATTAAACTATGTATTCACACTATAATAACACTAAAAATATAAGGATATAATAATACAACTGTTGTAGTGTAGGTACCTAGTGTTGTTACTGTATCAAAAAATATAAAGATTTAAAGATGAAGTTTTAGATGTTTTCACTTTTCACTTACCCGCCCAATACCGGCACACAGGTTTTTGGTTTTTTTTTTTTTTTGTATCAGTGTTATCAAGTTAGCTTATCCTATTTCAAGCCAATAATAGACCGGCAGAGATTCAGATAGACTCTTTATTTTCAGTTGTTACAGCTGTTAATTGTTATGGAATTTTTATTTCCGTTTATCATTTATTTTCTTGTTTTAAATTGTTTTTACTTTAACTAAAGTTACCCAAAATTCGACGAAAATAAATTAAATTTTTATACCAAAAATACCTAAAAATCTTTCGTTCTCGAATTTCGTCCCCATTCTGGGTCATTAATCAAAATAAAGACTATATCCTATACATTTTAAGTTGGACCAATTCACACACATTGAGCGTTGTCCTATCGAAAACCGGCCGATTAGTTTCGTTAATAGCGCGCATCATTAATGTACGCATCCTCAATGAATTATGTTCTCGAAAATATGCCGAAAATCAGTGCGCTGTTCGCCGCGGCCGAAAAAATATCAGTAGTGCTGCGACTTCGCAACCAGAACGATTTTCGCGGTAGTTTTCCGCGGGCGGCGCGCCGGCGTATTTTTCTTTCGTTTTCCCGGCGACGTTTATACCCACACCCGCCGCCAGCTGCTGACGGGTAGAATATTATCGCGAGTCGATCGAATATAATAATAATCATAATAATACACGCTCGGTTGTACGATTTATGATCGCCGCGGTAAACTTGGCAGGCAACGGTGACGGCCGGTTAAAATAATATACGAGTTACAGTTTTTTTTTTTTTTCCATGTTTTTTTCGCCGCGGTGTTATAATAATATTAGTCTACTCGCGTTGTAGACCCCGATGACGCGCCAGCGGAAACGCCGGCAGACGTATAAATAGGTACGAAAACTATCAGTAGGCGATAGATTAGATCGCGCGCGCGTTTGGACCGCCGCCTGCAGAGGTGTACCTCGAAAAACCATTAACGAAACGAGAATGAAAAACGGCCGAGCCGCGGAACTGTCGTGTGAAATGCAATTTCGACGTCGGCGAAAAAAAAACACCGTTCTCCCGGCAACCAACCAGTTTACGCGACATTAATCACGGGGAAACACGGATAAAAAAAAAAAAACTACTGAAAAATAATAATAACATAAATATGAACGACGTTTACATTATTATTCGATTGGATTTCACGTAAAACCGCGCGGTCGCGTCGCCGCCGTCGGTAAACTAATTATTTTAATTAACCGCCCGTTTAAGTATTGACAAAACAACGTCAATTGCAGCGCGCGTTTGTGTATAACCGGTCGTGAAATCGAGTTTTTAAAGAAATTTATTACAAACAAAAAAATAAAAAATCAAGTCCAACAATACTACGGTAGACAATTCGTAAATTATTATGGCGTGACTCCAGTGGCGCTGTCACGGAGTCGAGTTCGGTGGTTATCTGAGTGTAAAATCATCCCCCTTTGGTCTTTTTTTTTTTTTTGATTAAAGTATTATGTGCGTTACTCGTATCGACTATCATAGGGGCGGACTGGGGTAAGTTTCAGGTAGGGACATTTTTTTTTTATTTTTTTTTCGACAAACCGGGAGAGTTTAGGTAACCTAAAACACCTAATTATTAAATATTTCGTTCATTAGAATGAATTGACTATAGTGGCAGTTAGTAGAAATTCACCGATAGATCTCGAGGATACATAGCTTGAGTCAATAATGGTTGACCTATTATTATAAGTAATTGTATAATTCGTTTGTTATTAGTATCTATAATTCTGTCTATCAATTGTCTTGTTTAAATGCAAGCCAATATTATACTTGTGATGTTAATATTTTTTTCTAAACCCTACCTTGCTCCTTGAAAATAAGCATTTGCTGAAAAACCCCGATCTATAAAATGTACGAAAATTGTCGATCCCCACCATCAATACCCAGCGCGAGTTGCGCCACGGCGTGACTTCGAAATTTTAAAAATATGACTTCGATGGGTTTTATTTGTTTTTTTCGTGGGTTGATAATCGAAATCAATCAATAGATATTGTGTATTATTGATTTTAAACCGAGTATTAATTTTAGCATAAAAGTCGTATTTGGGAAAATATCTACAATATTTCAATGTTACAAAAAAAAAAAAAAAATGCGGTTTTATCGGTGAACATTTTGGAATTTCGCTTATTTCGAGCCGCTTTTAAGGGGCGATTTTCAATGATTTATTGTTATTATATTTTTTTTTTTTTTGTCTAATAAGTTTGTATAGCGCGCATTAAATTTACAGAACTATATTGGTGTTTTATCTAACAATGGACAACGCAAAGGGAATAGTCGAGTATATATTATTATACGTATGCAGTTAGAGACATCCGAGCACAGTTGGCCGCTAGATAATAATATAATATTCTATTGGCCTTCAATATTTAATTTTTAGATTACATACTTTAATGCACTTTCTACAACGACGGAAGAAACGATATCGTATGGGTATCGCCGTTCATTTATTTATGTTGTCGGTGTATTTTTTTTTTTCCACATATTGAATTTGTAAGCATTTCAACGTTTGTGCGTATGCATTTATTGACCTCGTACCTGTACCTTGTACCTATTCGTATGGATCGCGTACTATAATAATATTATCTTCCGTTCCGCGATGAGTTCGGTATAGATTTGCGTAGAAAAAAACAAAACCATAATAATAAGGAAGTTAGGTTCGATGAGTATCGATAGTATCGATTAGTGGCGGGCAGATTTTACAGTTTGCGGACACTTTTTTCAATGTAACCCTGATTTGATTTTTTTTTTTTTTATAATAAACCGCTGTACACACTATAAAACAATTTCAATTCAACGTTACAATATCCTTGGGCTCTTTACCACCAACCCCGTCCCCATCCCCTCTAACCCACGAACCGCCTCGCTCTTACGGTCGTCTCGCCCGCGTCCTGCAAAAGTCTGATAAACCAATTTTAATATTATATTATAACAATAACGCGTTCCGAAAGCTTTTTTTTTTTTTTTTAATCAAATTCGGCCGTACGATATTATGTAAGTCTATATATAGGTACCGACCTAACTAACGCGCAGTTCCGTAACATATTTTTTGCAAACGACGAAAATATGCTAATAACATTTTGCGTAAGTAAAAAAAATAAAAGAGACATACCTATTTAAAAAACCATAATGAAAATCATTTTTTTTCTTCGTAGACAGTATAATATTATATTTAACAACCGACCTTGTTTTCGTTTTTTTTTTTTCTCGTTTTTAATATCAGAATAATAGCCGTTCGTGTAATATAATAAATTCGTTAATGAATATTTATATTAAATAACTGTATAACAAATTAATTATCAAAACAGTTGTTTAAAAAAAATAATAATAAAAAAAACGTTTGGGATTATTGTATTGTATTCTATACGGGCGGGATCGCAGTCATCGAACGCATTCATTTAAGCGTCCGTGATTGATTATGATGCATTTCGTTAACGCATACGATTATTTATATAGAAAAGTCAGCAAGTTAATCATTATATTATTATCGTTTTAGGTTCGAAGCGTAACGAGAAATGTATTGGTTTTACAAAGTACTTTAAAGAAGTACTATGGGAGAATATAGGTTAGATGGACTGTGTATGCTCAGTGGTTATAGACCAAAAAGTTCATTACGACCCAAAGTTTGTTGAAGTAGTTGAAAAAGTTATTTTGCAAAATCGTAATTTACAGATTTTGTTTTAAAATACTGTTTTTGTTTACATATAAAATTTATATTTGTTTCGTTGTTGAACAAAAGCAATTTTGTTGATTCTTAGTTTTTAAGATTTTTTTATTTTATAATTGTGACCTCCCTCAACCCAAACTTAAAAGTGGAATATCTCGTCAAAGGGTAAATGGAAATCAAAAATTTAACCACCAAAATTAATTAAACTAATATTCTATTTTTAATATATGTTACTATTTGAAAACTAAAACTACGCAGATGTACTACCGCCCAAAATAAGGGAGACAAAAAATAACTGAAATGTAAATGTTGTATATCAGTGTGTTTTAAAATTTTTTATAATACAAATTCCGAAAAAAGTTAACAGTTTCCGAAATAATGAATATACCCACTAATCTTGTATACTGCTCGTACTTTAAAAAAATGATTTCAAATTATGTTCGAACAAAAAAAAAAAAACAGTCGGACATACTTCGCACGATGGGTTGGGCAATTATTGTAGGTGAAAATTTGGAAAAGTAGAGGAGAAATTGAATGTATATCTGTACGCATCGATTAATCTTTGCCTATGAAAAACGATTTTAAACGGAGCTCGGTTATTTTCCCGTTTTCCTACGTTTTTTCTCAGGTTTTCTCGTTTATTATTAAAAATCGAAAAACCGTCGGAATCTAAAAAAAAAAAAAAAACACAGTACTATTGCAGTGAACGAAATTGTATGCAACATTACCGAGTTATATTCAAATCAAAACTCATAAATAAATTGTGAAAAACGTATGCGGAATATCTAATAAAACGGTATTCGTGGGAGTTTAAAACAATTAAATTTCCACCACGCTCAGTGCTCATATATCTCACGTTTTGTGAAATACGTATTTCGCACGTACAACCGCACAATACGGGAAACCGCGTATTAATATGCTTATATTTTGATTGTTCGTTGCAAACAATCCGTTATATCGTTGTATTTATATTGATCATTATTGTTCGTACGAAATTCGGTAATGTGCCATCTCAAACAACAATAGGTTCAATCATTGAACTCGATTACTCGACAGAAGAAATACCGTCAAGTCGAAATTCGTAATACATTCTTGATTGCTATCGCGGTAAAAACAAAACGGTTATTTGCATTTCCAACCCTCTCATTTCGAACCTTGCCACTCTCACTATTCCTGGGAATCCTCCCAGAAGGCTCAAAAGGAAATGGTGTCGAGACCTCCTCACTGTTTGATAAANAAAAAACTATGAAACTACTGCCATTGACACTTGCATTATCGTATTTCAGCGTAGTCTACGATCTGACAAATAAAATTATTCGTAACAGTGCGCGGACTTACCTGGCATACCGACCGACGCGAGTATTATAATATTATTACAAAGATGTGACGGGTCGTAATACGATTAAGAACGCTCGAAATGGACGAATGAAATNCCTGGGAATCCTCCCAGAAGGCTCAAAAGGAAATGGTGTCGAGACCTCCTCACTGTTTGATAAAATTAAGCAATATGAATAAAGAAAAAAAAAAAAAACTATCAAGTTAGGGCAGTGTTACCACTGGGTGACTCCTCTCTTCATTTCATCATGTTTTTATTTACTCATTTACCACATATTCTTATTGTTCCTAGGAACAGATTGTATATTCTTCGTATATAAAAAAAAAAAAAATCTGCATTTTGAATATAGAAGGAATAACTAATATTGTATATAACCGTATTACATAATATTGCTATAGGGATAGCTATAACGTCAGTCAGATTTACTAAACAGATTTAACTATGGTTTTATAGTTATGGTGACTATAATAATAATAACAGAGACAACCGAAACACATTTTTAGCGGCAAATACTAATTACTAAACGTTTTAATTAATAATCATACATTTTTAAGTGGCCGTTAAGTCAAAAGTATACAGAATTGAAAAGTAATAAATGCGAGAAATAAAACCGCAATACAAACGTACATGACGCGGGACAAGGTATCGGACCTGGGGTTCCGAACGTCCAAAGCCCAGCCTAACCACTAGACTACCTACTTAACCATTGAGACTGGGGACCGTTTCGTGAGGATACTCGTATAAGTTATCGCGGTGGAAGACATAAGCGCCAAAATGAGATAAGAAAAAAAAAAAAAATCGTATCGTACGAAAGCGCCAACATTCTTAGGTATCACCTGTGTGCCGATGTGTTTGTTAACCGCGTCTGTGTGATATTAAATTCAGAACCTGTATATTATCGTTTGAAAACACCAAACGTTTAATCTCAATCGACAAATTTATTATCTGGTATTTTTGAAGACCGAAAAATATCAACGGATTTATTAAAATTACAATTATTTTCATTTATTCTCGTGTATATTATATTATCGGTTATTGACAATTTTAAAATCGTTTAAATACCTATTTATATGGAATGTTAATTTTTGCGCAAACGATGAGTCATATTTGCACCTTTGGCGCTTATGCCGTATGGCCAGTTATCAAGTCACTTTTTAAGTAACTAAATACTCAGCTTGCACTTACCTGCCCTTGAATTTATAAGCGGAGGGGGTATGCGGTTTAAGGCGGGCAATACTCTTCTATTTTTTCTTGTCTGCTGTGTTCATGTTAATGAACAAAACAAAATCAAAGATCGATGCGAAAATATTTTTATTCAAATACAATTAGTCAATAATTATACGTAGTAAACATGTTATAATGTATCATATTTTATTTTATTGTTGTGCATGTTAGTTAACGGGTACGTTGACGGAGTGACTAGTAAACAAACTACCCGGTCAATAATTTTATAATTTAATTTAATACCCATTAGTTAAATCGCGTCCAACGTCTTTAAAGGATCGATAAGATTGTGGGTGATGTATGGGTAATGAATGGCGGTTTAATGAATATAACATATTCCAAGCCTAATCTGCTGATAACTTAGTTCTATTGAAATTCGTCAGACTTTAAAGAACTTACGGACCTGTACCATTTCGTTCGGACCAAGTGAATTCAATACGAAAATGGAAAATTCATTTTTCCCCGACCAATGTCCATATCCGAAATTTATATAAAATGTTCGATTACTAAACGATTGGATTTTTAAATTACCAATTAGTAATACGTTCAGCAACGTCGCGTGGCACGTCATAAAAACCGAGCGTTCTCAACCGCGATAGCGAAAACGGCTCGGAAAAGGTACCGACGATAATGGCCGTTCTCAATCGCATTTCTGCCCTAATGATACGCTCTCCGTTCACCGGGCTCCGTCTGTTGCATTTGTTAACGGCGGCGTCTCGTCGGTCGTTTTCACCGTGGCTATTTTCGAAACGCGCACGGAGCCCGTGGATTTACCGTCACAAATTTCCACTGTTTTAGGTGTTAGCGGTTTGTCAGCCGTTGTCTACGGTTGTATTTTATTATCGGTTTGCGCGTTAATATTGCGTACGATTTTCGCGCGCGCGTGACGGAAATTATTGCCATCCGGGCCGACAACGAAACGACGGCGACGGGTTGACCGCGTGCGTTTATGTTGTCGCGGTACGGTATCTAAACTGTACAAACCGCGAATATAATATTACAGGTTAAAGATACGCGTAAAGTTCAGGACTGTTATTTTTCCGTACACGTTTTCGCGCCGCGAGACGACACGGTATTACAATGTACGGCTGTGAGTTTATTTTATGAAAGTTTTATGAAAACCCCGTACGAAACTGTACACTGGGACAGTTTCGATAGTTCATCGCGATCGTTCGGGCTCGCCAAATATTCCGTCGTGTGCAGCCGTTAAAAAATGACGTTGTTGTTGTCGCCGTTCTGCGCGGATAGGTATGTGGGTATGCGAAAAATCGCAACGGAACGATACTCGCTTACTCACGTAACGCTGCCGCTGCGACGTTGTCACAACGAACTATTTTCGCCGGATGTTTGCTCGCAGGACAACCAATAAACACCGTGGATACGTACAAAATATTATAACACCTTGTAGCGTAGTCCCGGTGACGAGAAGAAAAAAAGCGCTAAGAAACGAAACAATTTCGAAGAAGACTTTTTTTTAAAATTTGTATTACGCTAACGTGTGTACGCAACCGTTTGTACCCAGACGCGGTATAATTTTCAACGCGTATTGACGCTTTTTGAGATATTTCTGTCGTTTCGCAATTGTATTCAGATTTTAGATATACAGTGTGTCCCACGAAGATATACCCATTGTATTATCTCTCGGGGTAATAAAGATAATCAAATTCTGTTTTTTTTTTTTTTTTTATATTACTCACAGGGACTAGACATATTTATATTGAAAAAATTTTTAAACTTTGGTAAAAAACCTAAAAAAAATATTTTTTACTTTTGAAAAATTTGAAGATAACCATTTAAAGAGATTATTTTTCTGGAAAATGTTGATGAATCAACATTTCCATAGTTCGGAGAAGAAACCTATATAATACCTAAAAGCACCTGGACAATTATGGAGCAGGCTGTATTTAACGAATGCTTTTATTGATTATTGTTATTACGATTAATTATTAACGTTGATACGTTGATACATTTTCAGAATAATAAAATCTACACAATTTTCATTTTCAAATTTTTCAAAAATAATAAATTAAAAAGTTAATTTTTATTAATTTTTTACTAAAACACAAAAAAATGATTGCAATATAAATATTTGTAGTCCTTATCCCAGTGAGTAATATAAAATAACCAGAATTTGATTATTTTTACTATCCTCGGGGTCTTCAATTTCTTCGTGAGACACACTGTATTTAGCGAGTAAAACAAAAAAGATAATATTGGATTTACAAAAATATGTGCAGTTTTTTGGATTCCGAGTGTATCGAGTAATATACTGGTTTGATATATGCGATTTTTATATTTTTCTGTCTGTAAACAACTTTTCTATCCAAAATCTTTTTTCATTTGTAAGCTGCATCCAAATTTTGATCAACGAATAAAAACGTTCCGTTTGTTTTCGCCATATTTTATATTTTATACAATTCGAGTTAATTTTCCTGACAGTCACCGCATCTGACAACGTCATAATATCAATCGCACACGCCTTTCCCTTTACTAATCGGTCAAGCGGCGGTGCGAAGTATTTTCACCTCGAATCGTCGTTTTAATTGTCCGCCGGCCCACCCCTACGGAAAATACCCCGAACTCTACAAACCAGGTGTAGTAACCGAGTTTCCTCGGGGCTCTGGTGTTCTTCAATGAAATGTATCTGAAATTCATTTAGAGGCTTTTGTTTCGTAAAAACACAAACACCGTCCGTCGTTTTTTTTTTTCGTAAATCACGCGATTCAAATATACCGCCGGCAGCGCGCGGACTTCAGTTTCCCGCACGCGTTCGTTACGGCCGCCGCGACGCGTCGTCGCGTGCGCGTCGCCGTCCGTTCGACTCCTACGGTGGCGCGTGCCGGTCGGGCGCGAGGGGGTAGCGTAGGGAGGTGTGCGTGTGTGTGTGCGTGTGCGTGTGTGTGTTTAGGGGGGGGGGGGCTGGGGTTTGGGG
>CABPRJ010001923.1:296087-338580 GCA_902439185.1 Cinara cedri
CGACGCGTCGTCGCGTGCGCGTCGCCGTCCGTTCGACTCCTACGGCGGCGCGTGCCGGTCGGGCGCGAGGGGGTAGCGTAGGGAGGTGTGTGCGCGTGTGTGTGCGTGTGTGTGTTTGTGCGTGTGCGTGTGTGTGTTTAGGGGGGGAGGGGTGGTGTTTGGGGGTCGGGGGTTACGAGCGGCCCGGCGGACGGCCGCCGCGTCGTCTCGTACCTGCGCGGGCGGACGCGCGCGACATTATCGTTGTAATTTATCGACGACGGCGCATTACTATTGAAACGTCGTACGGCGTACGGCGACGCGTCGTAAACATTTCGTCACGGGCCGCGTTCGCGCGAGCAGCGGCGTCCGCGTCATAATAATAACAACAACAACAACAGCAGCAGCAGCATTACGGTGCTGTGCCGTACTCGTTCGTACGTCACGCGCCGGATTATCGTATTATTTGTTCCGGGCAAATGTCGTAACGATCCGCGCGCGTCGCGAACCGTGTCGCGCTCGGTTCGTAAACGAGACGCGCCGGCCGGTCGACGTTTTTAAAGGACGCCGTGTTGTCGAGAAAGCGATACTCTGGACCGAGCCGTATTAAAATCCCGTTGCCGACGCGTTTGTCCGGCCGTTATTCCGTAACCCAAGCGTCGCCGCCGACCGGACCCCGCTCAGGGCCGTTTTTATTTTCCCGTCGGCAATGGTTTACCGTTGCTCGCAGGTGCGCGTTAAATTCCCGTCCGTGTCCTAACTCACCGACTTCCCGCCTACAACGGCGGCCGCACCCCGCGTGCCAAGTATGCGGACGCCGTTTCGTTATATTTTCTTTTGTTAAAAACGCGTTGATTAGCGACCGTTTTTAAACACTGTGTGTCGTTAAGTTTCCAACGAGAGCTTCGTTAAAAAGTTTGGCTCCGGGCCTCCAAACGCCTTGATCCGGGCTCGCCCGTAATCTGCCCATTACCCGAATACCACCTACGTTTCCCATATATTCCCGACAATACGTTCGCCCGTTAAGTTTACTAAATAATTATGGAACGCGATACTTGCGATGTTTAATCGTTTTTTTTTTACCGAAAAGCAACCGATCATCAAAGACCGCGTTCGTTTCACCGCTATATCGGTACATGATATATTATTGTGTACGCCGCAGGACAATATTTAGTCCATATGTCGAAAGCGACGGCAAATCGTTTCAACCGGAAATACGATTCCGACCGAGACACGGTAAACTACGTGTTGTGCTACAGTTCGAACGCCGCGCGCCGCACAAACGTTGTTCCACTATATGTATGTGTACCGTCTCCCCGTAACCGTACTCAAAAGTGGAACATTTCGTCAACGGGTCGACAGAAATTAAAAAGTGTCAACGTCAAAACGTATTTAAACTTGGTCTATTCTTTTAATTTTTTTTTTTTAATACAAGTGGCTATTTGAAAATCAATACCGGTTTCACCTCCGGAAATAAGGTTGAAAATATAGGACAATATGTAATATTTAAGAATAAGTACCTACACGATTCAGACAAGATTTTACACAATATGTCGTTAGTTGAACAAATAAGTATTGCGTGGAAAATTCGACCGTAACGTGACATTTAAAAGACATCCTATAATGTACAGGACATTATAGGATGTATAATGCAATATCTAGTTGTTTACTCTCGAAACAACAATACATCATTTTAATTAAAATACGATTCTGAGCGAAACTCGGTAAATTGCAAGTTAGGTTACCGTATAAGAAGTAGTTTTTTTTAAAATAAATAGCTTGATAGATAACCCGGAAATAATAATAAAAAAAAAAAATAATAATAATAATAAAATCGATGTATCGTTGTTAGTTGTCGGTTTTTAAATACACTTGTATAGAAAAAACATTTGAGAACCTAGAGACAATTTTTTTTTACTGACAGTATCTACGACCGCGGGAAAAATCCACGTCATTTAAGGTACGGCGATTCGCAGCGTTTTTACTAAGCGAAAAACCGTTTTCCGAAGAAGAAACAGAAAAGTCGCGCCGTAACAAAACTGTAATAGTTTCGCCGCGATACTCGGATAAAAACAATAATAATGCTACGGACTCGGTCCTTCGCGTGTAAACTTTTTTAATTATAAATTAAGAATTCCTACCTCGACAAGATATGAAATCGGTCGTCGCATCAAGTGTACGCACGTCAGGGCCATTAATACGGGTGTGACCCCTACTGCGTCCGCTTTTTCATTCCCTGGGATTCCTACTTGAGATGGGACTCATATAAAATTGATTTTATTTTACCTATAATATGCTTTATTACTAAGGATTGTCCTACGCGTTGTAAACTCGAATTTATTCTATACAAACGGGAATAGTATGACGGTCTTTAATTTTGCGGATTTAGTAGAGATCGCCGAGCCGTTTTCGCGTATAATATTATATGCGTATATTTGATTTATACGGTCGTACTTTACGCGTTATTATTATTACAGTAGTATACCTTATTATTATATTATACCGCAGCTATAATACTGTACTGAAAATTGTATTATTTCCACCGCCGAGTTTACGACAAATATTTCTTATTTTATATTATATTTTTTTATCATTATTATTATTATTATTATTATTTTTTTTTTACACGCGCACAATAGTATTAATAAAATAACTGAAATAAATTCTGGAGAAAGAAAAATATTTAAACACGGTGATTTGTTGGCTACAAAAAAAAAAAAACGGCAGTTAAAATGTGTTTTCTGCACTTTATCGGGTTAAAAATAAATGACACCAGTCGTTATTTGTTTCTTCGCAGTGTAAACACACGCGTTTTCGTTCATGGACATTTTTATTAGTAAAAAACAATAATTTATGTACTCGGAGTCATTTATTTTATTTCAACAAACCGCCCAGAACCATTTATTGCATTCCACCACCCCTATTTTCGGAAAGGTTATGCCTTCCTTCCAAAAAATCAACTGTAGCCCACATTGAAGTTAACCACATGTATCGTTTCAGCGGCTTCTCTAGGAATTTCCTTCCCCCCTGAGAGTGGATATAGTAAATAACAATAATGATTCGTGAATAAATCGTAGATTTTTCTTCTGTTTGCATATTTATATCCAACCCGACAATGAGAATTTAACCAAAACGGACATTTTCGTTCAATAAATCAAGCTCTGGCCCAGTTATTCGGCTAAAATATAAAATTAATAAACAAATACTTATGGTTGTTGTGTTATTTAGCCAAATTGGGAGAACTCCTAATAATTCGTCCTTCCGCTCTTAACTGAACGGAACACACATACACGAGAATTCCAATTTGTATTCGAATCTGAATAATGTACGGAGATGGCGATTAATATGAAAAATATGTTTGGAAAGCGAACTTTAGAGTCCCTGTATAATTGTATTAGTTAACGCTTTAAATATCGTATCAGATAAAATTAAAAAACTACGTTCAAAGGTTTTAGATTCTGAGCAGAGTGAAGAATGTATTGGCTTTACAATGATGTTAATTATTATTTTTTTTTTATTTTGTGAACATCTTTTCTTCTAAAAAGCTTACTCCAATTATCAAGTATAGCACATTTTCTGAAAGAAAATTCTCTCTAGGAAATACTTAAAGAAGTCATTTTTTGAAATTTTTATTATAATATTAGCGATAATGAGGAAAACTTAGTTCTTTAGGTTATAAAAGATTCAAAGATCAAGGTTGTCATTGGCAACCGTTTTTATTTATTTTTTATTATTATTATGGTTTTATTATCTTAATTGTTTGTAAACAATCATTATTGTCATGGAAACGCACATTGTTGTAATCATTTTACCATAGTGGCAGCGCGATAGGGTATATCATGAGGCGATGCGTGACGATTGAGTGGTGATGGTACCCTCAGCCTAAAAATATGAATTATTGCCAACTGATATTTATTCTTAATAATTTATTGTTTAAATTAATGTTTATTGTTATAAAATATAAAGCAAATATATATATAAATATATTAACTTAATATATTATATTTCACTAATTCACTTTAACTTACATGTGTTAAATATTTAGTGTTAAAGCAACCAGTAAAAATTTCAATAAACCACAATTTTTACGAAGAAAATAAAATAAAATTGATGATTTGTTAATTGTATAAATTAATTTAAAAAAAAATCCCGACGACACCTAAACTCTGTCGATTAAATTTCACATGTTTTACATTGCTCATCATTTTGGTCATTAGTCCAGTGTTCTCTTGTGTTGACGGATATTGAAATGAAAAAAGGTATAATGTATTATTAAAATATTCGAAGTGTGCTATACTATTAATTTTTTATATACATAAAATATAAAATCGCCATGATTTAAAGCATATATTTGTGGAATGGTAAATTGTTGAAGATGGTGGTTGGGCTGTGTGTAGGGACTTCGTTCCCACGACTCTTTCTAATAACACTTAGGTGGTGGTCAAACTCTAACACCTATGTTTGCCTCATAAAATAAAAATGTTCACGCCGCCATTGTTTTACCATAATATAACATATATATATATATATATACGTTGTTGACAACGCAACACTATCAACTGAACTCTGCTCAGAATCGTTTTTTCGTTAGCAATGGTTAAACGTTGCTTACATATATATATATATATTAAATTCTAGTCTGTATTCTACCTTACCAACTTCCTATTTACAACAGTGGCTGCACCCTTGTGCGAAGTATGTCTGGTTTTTTTTTTTTATAATCCTTTTAACTTTATTATAGACGAATTCTTCACGTAAATACGCCACTGGAGACAGCGCACGTGGCTATGACGTACTCGATATAACTCGTTATAAATGTGGATATTTTATAAATCTTGAATCCTGTGGGGCCGACAGATACGAATACGTCTGAAAGTACCGGCTGTGTTGGCAGGTCGGCGGAAATTAAAAATTTCAATGTCAAAATGCAATTTAACTGACATTTTATCTGTTTGAAATATTTCGAGTATACTCAGGTTGCTCTTTGAAAATCAAAAATGAGCAGCGGTTTTAACCCCTAAAAAAGAACGCGGAAAAAATAACAATAATGAAATATTATAGAGCTGCTTATTAAAAATAAAAAAAAACAAATTTTCAAAAAAGTTAATACTTTCCGGGATAGTGGATCGATCATCCGCGTATCGTTACTTTTTTTCGTTTCTTATTTGACTGTAAATTTTAATATTACAGTAAAAGTGAAGTTTCACGGCTTTTTAAAAACCTATAAATTTTAAAACCGACAGTTAAAAAAAAGAAATAAGTTGAAAGTTTTGATATAGGATTACGATATTTATAAAATATTGTTAATCTTAATTATATAATGTTTAAAAAACGACGTTTGAACTAGAACAAAATCACGATAAAAACTTTTTTGAAAGAACGAAAACTTATTTTTAGACATTTATTATTATACGGCATAATATATGTTTGAGACATATTGTTATAATATTACGAGTCGGCAGATACAGAACAACAAATGAATTTAGGAGGGAGGGGGGGGGTTAAAATAATGAGTTTCGTTGTTTTTTAAGTTTAATAATGTAATTTAGATGCGCTATGCGGATGGTCGGATAATCAAGAAAATATGTACAAATCAGATGATTTTAAAACAAACATTATTCGTAGTGGAAAGAAAAATAAAAAAGACAAAATGATTCAACTGAAAGGAAAACGTACTTATTATTATTTACTATATTTTTCATCAGAAGTCGTCGAATTAACGAAAACAATTAACTCAATATAACAAGTAAAGTGAAATAAACGAAAAACCCTCTTGTAGCGAACAAGTTGACGCGAACAAATTTAATTCGTTAAGTTGAATAAATGAAAAAAAACTAGTGAACTTAGAACAAAAGAGTTATTAAAAAGTGGCCATTATCATTCGCCATTGATAAGATTTTGTAAAACTCGTTCTATAGGAAATTATTTGGTATTATTCAGTGGTGAACGCACACAGAAGTGGTTTAGGAGTTCGGCCCACAAAAATATAAAGTACATTATAATATTACACATGTATAGGTACATTTAAAAAAAATTAAATAGCGTTAATTAAACCGCGAAACATCTCCTCTGTTTTAATTATGCTGTTTTATTTTACTTTTTTAATCACGTCACATTTGAGATCGCCTCAAACCGAACTTCATTGAAGATATTAATAACCTAACCTCAAAGCGCGAATAGTCACGGTGGTCACGCAGTCACAGGAATCATGTCCCGCGTCGAATTCTAGATGCTTTGTGTAACGGCTTAAATGGTCGCTTTAATCAATAGTCCTATTGTATCTTGTCTTCGCCGCAGGAAATGTTTAAAAGCTTGAACCAACTAAAGAAAAATCGCCTTTATTTAGAATGTGCTTTTGAAGTCGACTAATAAGCAACTAAATGGGGAAAATGCAACTACATGAAACCATACTTGGCGTACCATTGGGTTCTACATCATAAAACATCTTTAATTGGATTGGTTTTATAAATCAGAATACCTAGTCGATAAAATATATATTTATTTGATTTTGAATTGTATAAAGTTATTGTTCAATTTAGCACAATCCCACTAACGAGTTGCTCTTGGAAATAAGTATTTTCGAAATTAACGATGGTTAAATCGAAACTTTGAAAAACACTGACTCAACAAAGACTCGATT
The DNA here is from genome assembly GCA_902439185.1 of Cinara cedri. NCBI lineage: Eukaryota > Metazoa > Arthropoda > Insecta > Hemiptera > Aphididae > Cinara > Cinara cedri. The sequence continues at coordinate 302,707 of CABPRJ010001923.1, forward strand.
CGTTAAAGTTTATCTTTATTGAACAGCAAATGATCAATAACATAAGCTTCGAAACTCGGAAGCTGTGACACTGTAAAAACGTCAACTGGAGTCATAAAAATATAGGTGTTTAATTTGTAAAAAAACAGTTAATCGAATTTTTAATTGTACCTCTAAATGTATAATATGTAAAATATAGACAATTAGATAAGCAATTTTTTCTAAAAACTGGATTCATTGTGCATTTCATTTTTAATCAAATAAATCAATCGAATAAATCGATGGTCTCGACCTCATATTCCAATTTGACAGATACAAACACGAAATTTGTTTGAAAACCATCTTACCTCCCCCGCCCCTTTATTACTATATATTTCTCCCGCATTTATTGCCGGCGGTTTCGTTTATTTATTTTAGATTCTGAGTGGAATGAGAAATTTATTGATTTTGCAGTGATGTTTATTTTTTCGTTTTTTTTCTGCGGACATTTTTTCTACCAGCAACTTTGCTTCGATTTAAAACGATAACACTTTTTTTAAATGGAAATATGACTAGGGTGGTACTTTAAGGAGGTCATTTTTTCATTTGCCCGGAAGTTTTCCCAACAAATGAGAAAAACGTAGGAAAACCGGGAAAATAGATACAATGTTAAATAAATATGATTAAAGAAAATGTACAATGCAGATTATTATGTAATTATTTTACCATAATGTGACGTTTAATATTGTTGACAAAGCAACACTATTAACCGGATTCCGCTCAGAATCGTTTTTCGTTAGCAATGATTAATCGCATGCGTACACATGCATATACATTAAATCTCCCATCCGTACTACATTCCCACACCCACTTACGGCCCATGCCCGTCTTTATTTTTTAAAATATATTTATTTTAATAACATCGAACCGTCAACGGCGGAAATTCACGACCGTTCTACGCGAAATAATAATTATTATTATTAATAAAACGTGTGCGCGGGCGTCGCGCATCGTCGTCGTCGGCGCAAAACGGAAATTAATCACGGACACTCGAAACGCGCTCTTTTATTTATTTTTAGACCCTACCGTACGATGTTTTATAATAATAATAACCGAGCGTATAAATTATACGCGGAGACGAGCAATTTGTCATACGGCCCGCGAGGGTACAGAATATTATTTTATGTGTTCGAAAAAAAAAAAAAAACGAACGCTCCGCGAAGACGAGAATACGGCGCGAAATATACACGAGTACCCACCTACCTGTCTGGTGTAGTACCCGCGCTCGTCGCACAACACGATTTCGAATTTTCGCCTTTGTGCCGAACGATATTACGGTAAATAATTGTATTAATCAACGAAATTAATTGCGCGCGAGTATAACCGAATATATTAGAATATTAATAATAATATTGCCGTATATTTTCATGTCATAGTAAAATAAATTCGGTCCCGCCGTCTCGGAGAAAATCGATATTTCTTCCGTCGAGCTCGTAATTTTCTATTAATATAATTAATATTTGACGGAGACGCGAGAAAAGTGTCGTGGAAAAACGTCAATTTCGGCGAATCGCGAACAAACAAGTAGGAATAAATTGCACTACCATTGTTATAGGTACATCACGACGGCCCCAAATATACTATAACACATTCCTCGTTCATCTCGGGGTTCTAAAACATTGTTGCCGTGGGCCGGCCAAAGAGACTGTCAGCGATAATTCCGAAATCCGGCGCTGCGGGTCGCACGCATGACACAGTTGGTCGAAATCGATTGTTGAACGTTACGCGGATGGTAACATAACAATCGGAAAAGGATGAACGGAACGGGACGGAATAAAAACGCTGAAGTGAAAATCCATCGGGTTTTTGAAGGGTTCGGGAGGATTTTAACGGGCTGGCATGGGTGTACCGAGTTGCAGTCGGCCAGTCGGAAGACCAGACCGAGAAGATATCAAACGAGGTGTACTCCATTTATTTCGGTCTAAAGTCTCGTCTTCTCGTTCAAAAATCGACCGTCTAAAGATTATAAGAAAAAAAAAATAAGACGTGTATAACGATTGAATATTCTGAAAAAAAAAAATAATAAAATAAAAAAAATAAACCGTTACTAAATTAATATTGATTAAAGATATTGTAGTATTGCAGTAACAACGGCTATTATAGTTTTGAGTATTTTACATTGTTCGTTGTACAAACATTTAAAAACCAATCGAAACGTTCGTATGTATACTATATTTAGCGGCGGTTTGTTCGCGAACGATCCAAGGTCGTATTTATTATACCTACGCAAACACCTCGTGGAAACTCAATGTGCATATTCATTTTCCGTGCCGCGGTCGTTACAATATTAACCTTTCAACAGCTTGGGGAATTGTTTTTGACGCGGTACCTATATCGAAACAACAAATAACCTACCTCGACCGAAACGACGTGGGCGAAAATGAGTTTTCCGAAATCGAATAAATGATGTTCGCATACCCGGATCGTTGTCCGGCTGTTGTGAAGTCACTACTGTGTTTTGTCACCTACTATAGTTGTGCCAAAAGAAGTGTGGGCCGCGCAATCCAATTTACCGTTACAGTTTCTACGTGCTCGTGTACACTTGACGTACCCACAGAAAAAAAAAAATGCGTTACCTCTTTAAAAATATACATTTCAGGTTCTGAACGGAGCGAGGAATTTATTGTTTGAAGATATAACCAACATGTGTGCAGGCAATTTTTCGATAATTTTCTGCTACTGTAATAACTATTATATATTATAAGCTACTGTATAATTGTAGAAAAAAAAAAATTCAAAAAAACGGGAATGATCTAATAGATTTTCGTTTTCTGTTTGTAATTCTGTAAGAGAGAGAGAGTGAGGGGGGGACTGGAGTTGGTTAAGACCTGCAAAACAAAGACAGACCAAGGATTGATAAAAACGTTAAGGAATTCCGATAACTAGGGACATAATCGGCCTATTTCATTTAGTTATTTTTAAAAAAAATGTCTTTTTTTATTTTACTTTTATAAGTTCGGATTTGACGACGGCGGCGGCGGCGACGGCGTCAAATATGTTTGAATGTGAATTTTTCGGATATTTTTAGCTGTCGTTGACGAGCGCTAGACGAGAGAAACCGGCTTTTGGGTTTTTTAGTATTTGTTTGTTGTTTTTTCTTTCGTCGTTCTTGCGTTTTGTCAAACGGGTAATGTTAAGGGTTACAATATTACAGGTATGCTGCGGCGTCGTCGGGGAATACTCGTGCACCGGCTATATTGTTGTATCGCGTAGCGCCTAATGACGGCGACCACACTCGGCCGGGCATACCGGCTGCGGAGACGCGGAGTGACAAACCGGTTAACGAGCGGTTTCGGGGCGAGGGAAGAGGAAGCGCCCGAGCAATGACGATAATACGGAACGGGGGAATTCGGTTGGCGCGGGGGAGGGGGGGAGCTTGAGGGGAGGGCAGGGAGGAAAATAAAAAAAATAAAAAAAAATACTTATAAAACCTTCTACGTAATATAATGCGTATTACTCGGGTCTCTCGCGCGCCCGGTAGTACAATCATTAAGATAATGTGAAATAAATTGAAGGCGGACGACGACGGTATGGAGGCAAGTATAGGCGGTAGGCAGGAAGAAAAAAAAGTGTTCGAAAATCGCTCCCGTCCGAAACGCGCGCGCGCACACACACACACACACACACACACACACACACTCCCGCGCAGACGTACGTTTCGGTTGTATTATTATCGTATCCTTTTAGCCCGATGATAATCGTGTCTGTCTTTTTTCGGTTTTTTTTTTTTTTTTTACTCGTTTTTTTTAACGCGTCACGCGGTTAAGTCGTCCGCGGAATTTCGGTCGTTTCTCACGGGGCCGCCGCCGCCGCCACCGCCGGACGGAGGCGATTAATAATGTAATACTTTCGACCTAATCGACCGCACCACGTGCTGCGTTTAAATATTAATAGTAATAATAACAATGACAATAACACGGTGCACGTGGTGTCACACGAGGAGTCGGTGTACGCGACAGTGTCGACACGTCCGTCCGCCATATACGCCGCACTCGAAATCGTTACTATTTGCACAATCATATATTAACATCAACAATCACGTGACGGCCACGTTATTCGCATTGGCGGCCACTGCGGAAACATTTTTTGTTTTCGAACCTGGCACAGGGTATACAGGGCGGTTGACATGACGTAAGAAAACGCTCGTAGCAAATTTCCGTTTGGCAGAACCACTCTCTCGTGCTGTTGGCTGAAGCCGAGAAAATCATCCGAGTTTGTACGCCCGTTATTTGACGACATTTTCGGTGTAAAATGAGACACGAAAGCGTTTTTTAAATTGCAATATATTTTACACGCTTATAACTTGCAGACAAATATTGGAATATCGTAAAAAATACAACATACAAATACGGATAATGTTCTTAAATCTAAGTGTTTATAGTGATTATAGGTCATTTCATACTTTGACGGTTAAGGTAACAACACAAGTTTGGTTCTGCCGAACGCAAATTTACTTTGTTACACATGCGTCAAAGAGAGAAAATAAACACTGCGTTGACATCCTCTTCGCTTATATCGAAATTTCTTTTTTATTAGAACAATTTTGAAACAAGCAGCTCTATAATTTTTGATATTTCGTCATCCTTATTTCAGGGGGTTTAACCGTTTACTCGCTTTCGATTTTTTAATAGAAATCCATTTTAAAAATGCCATAAATAAAATGTTGTTTTAGTTTAAATACATTTTGATATCAAAATTTATAATTTCCGTCAAACCGCGGAAGAGATATTTTACTATTATTTTTGGTCAGTAGAAGAGTAATTGATCAGCATTTGTGTGACAGTGTGACGCGCAGCGTTTGAATAGCGCACCACTTCTACTATGTGTTTACTCAAACTTAATGTATAATATCTTGTAAACGTGTTCAAAAATGTAAATCAAAAATTACATCACCAAAATGTATTGAAACTAAACTTTCGTATACGTCTAAACCCTCTGAAATAACGGCAATGTAAAATTTCCGAGCCGTTTGTTTCTCGAATGCATAGGTGCAACTAAAGGGGTGCTAGGGGATCTTTAGAACCCCCAAGTTTAAAATTAGCACCCTCACAAAACCCAATCGACTTTCTCAATGGTACCTTTACGACTAAATATTTTATCCATGTATTTCGTAATTAATGAGTAGAACAAAATACAGGTTCCTTACAGACCACATGTGTGTGTGTGTGTATATTGAAAAATAATGTTAAAACAATTGATGAATGATGAATTCGTATATGTAAAACTATAAATAAAAGGCGTAGTGGACTATTGTAAGAGTCGATGAAAGGATATTGTAGCTACATAGCCCCCACGGGTTATTGATGCATACCTAATTTTAGCACCTTCAAAGTCGATGGTCTAGAGGCACCTAGCTCGAATGTTCTAAAACACGAAATGTAATACTTTCTAACATAAAGAGTGATGTCTTACGTTGTCTTACGTATGTCGATCACCGTGCACTTAGGTATCGTTTTTGTTCCGACACCCGTGATTTCAATGCTGTTCGGACGATTCCCAGGACTTATACCAGTGGCGGATATAGTTTTTTTTTTAGGGGAGGGAGGGGGAGGGCAAAACTGCTCATACTAACTTGATAAAGTTACAATCAAAATCAACATTATCGACTATCGTAGTAATTGGTCTAACCGGAAATTGAATGACGATTTATAATTATTATTAACTCATATATTATAACAACTGAAAATATAATATAGCTGTAAAGAGGGAGCCTCTCAACCTCCCCCCCCTTCTTGTATCTGCTGCTGAGTTATACAATATAGTAACCGTTACAAATCCGTCTAAGAAATGCTAGGATTACCCGGCACATAAATCATAATATTCGCCTCGTACGATGAATTATTTCGCGTCGATTTACCTGTGCCGAATTTCACGAATTGAACGCTGTCAATAATTATTTTGTTCTTTTTAGTTTACGTCAAAAATCGCATACTCGACCGCTCGCCGTTTTCCTCTAAACGCGTCTGAGTGCCTACAATATTTACGCGAATTATCTGAAAACCGTACTGTATCGATTGTTGTTGAACAATATTGTTTTTTGAGTACATAATATTATAATAAACGCGGAATATTATCGAAATGTTTTACGTAAACGCTCGTCGTCGAGTCATCATAAAACTCGTAAAAAATAAATCAGAATATTGTACACATATTGAATTCCGAGCTTTTTTTCTCTTTCGCGTCTATTTTCTATTAGTGACGTTAGACGGTTAAAGACAACAGTTCCAAATCCCGATACATTTTTTTAAAATTGTATTCTCTTAAATTTGATTTTTACGTGTTCTTTTTTTTTTGAAATTCCACGTTATATTATAGTTATACATCTTTTTCATCTTTTTCTTATAAACAAAAAATAGATTAAAAAAGAAACATATATATATATAATATACAATAATGAGAACAACGTCGTTTTACAAGTCAAGTATCTACCTAAAAACATTCTTCACCTCGTCCATTTTAAAAACCGTTTTTCTCATACTGTTTCTTGTATCTATTGTATTTTATTGCATAGGTTTAGAAAAATAATTGTTCTCGAAACGATTAATTGTTCTACAAATAGGTTTCTTCGAGTGTTGTACTACAGTTATTTATCTATATAATAATAAAATAATAATAATTATTATTATTATTTTTATTTTTTTTTAAGTAGAGATTTACCTACTTTGAATGGTTAGATTAGTGCTTACAATCCAGTGGATCCGTTAATCCATCACAAGCTTCGATTTAAACTTATACCTACTATTTTTTTAATACAGATTAGATACCATATAAATGATCCGGTGAATATTACCATGTTCGAAGACGTTTTTGATTTAACTATTATAAATTGCGAGAAGTTTTTACGTTTTTTATAACACTTTATTTAAATAAAACCCGTAGATGATATTATATTATGTTATTGTGTTAGGTACCTACTATAAAGCATGGAACAATACTCTCGAAATAAACGATAACATTATCTTTAGCGTAATCAGATCGAATAGATACCGATACGATTGCGTGTCGATCATTGTTTACTACCGTTACAAGGAGAAGAAAAAGTGACGGTATCAAAATAACTGTTTGATAAAACAACAACGATTTACGAGTAAATTGGTTGAGTCGGTTACCATCACAATGTGAAATATTCGATTAAATACGAGTATATTCGCAGACTGGATAATTTCTTCGTAAAAGTAAAAAAAAAAAAAAAAAATCGTAATTAATAAGTTTGAATTAATTTTACTGTTTTAAAGTTTATCGTGGAAAAGACGAAAAGTAACATTTTTTAAATTCATCGTAAAAATAGGTGCGTAGATTAAACAATTATTTCATCATTTTTTCGACTAAATTCGAGAAAAATAAAAAAACGGTTTTTAACTATCTTAAAAAAAAAGTGAAAAATCTTTATTGCCGGATAAGTTTTTAATTAGAGTTTTAAAAAGAACTCACTGCAGGAAGTCTACGGGCTATTTCAGGTTCTAATTTAACACAAGAACAGAGACGGCGATATCGGGGAGTTACGTTTAGGGAAATAGAGTTAAGTTCAAGCGAGATACCTACGGTTTCCAATTGTACACTAACATTCATGTAAGTTTAAGCTATTTGTTTGAAAAATGTACACACTAAGAAGACGTGGAAGCGTGAAAAAAATAGTATTTAGTGTCGGCGTTGAACCGTCATCAGATTACAATACAAACGAATCATAACATTCGAATTACAGCGTAAATGAAAAAAAAAAATGAAAGACCCGAAAATAACAGGCGAGTTGGATAGAATTGCAAAAATATTTTATTTTATTTAAACGACAATTTCCAACCACGTTATTGGGAATTTGTCTGATTCGTTTAACATTCACCATCGAGTTATAGTATATATTATATAGATACGACAAGACGTTATAGTTACGAATTCGGTAATCTCATACGTTCGCAGCTGTAAACTTCCGGGGCGTACAATAATAATAAACTGTTCTAACGTATTGTATTACCCATGCCGGTCCGAAACCGCCCGATGTTGATATTATTATAATATTGTCGTTTGCGACGAGTATAGTTTACCCCGTCAAGATGTGTTTGATCCGGATGTGCGTAGGCGGACCTCCGTCTCGACAGCATTTGTTATTGTCCGTCACAAACAAACGTTAGAGCGCGAGTATCGGATGTCATGTCCGAACGAATTTTCGGAAATATAGAGAAAAAAACAAAATAGAGCGCCCACACTTTAAAAAATGGTATTAAAATGGAACGCGGTGACCCATAATCGAACTCAAATGTAAGTATTTTTTCTGCGTTTGTACTTTGATATTTTTGATATTTTAATTTTTTAATTTATAACCATTTTAGATTCTGAGTTGACCGAAGAAGCTTATAGTTTTACAAAGTTTTTATTTTTTTATTTTTATCTGTGTGCAACTTTTCTAACAGCAATTTTGCTCCGATTCACAAAGATAGCTGTACTATTTCTGAAAGGAAACCTAATTGATAAGGTACTTTAAGGAGGTCATTTTTCGATTCTTCCAGGAGTTTTACTAGCTAATGTGAAAAACCGTGAAAAAACATGGGACCCGGGAAAATGGGCGCAATATTAAACAAATATTATTAAAGGAAATATGCATATAATGTCTATTTAATTATTTTACTATAATATGACATAAATATGTTGTTAAAAAAGCGTCACTATAAGCGGAACTCCGCTCAGAATCGTTAGCAATGATTAATCGTTTGGTACAGATATAAATTAAATTCCTCCCTATATCCCGCTTTCCTAACCTACAACATTGGCCCACCCGTGGTGCGAAGCATAAAAAAAGTTTTTAAGTTTAAAATAAAAAAATAACATGGTTATTCAATACCACTATAAAAATCTTTCCCCACCAAATAAAAAAAATGTCCAGATCTTCCACCGGTAACTTATATGGTATAGATTTATAAATTTCGGCCGCTCCCGTTCTACGGTACACAATCGGCAGGCGACTGTAGTCAACAATAAATCACGATGAAAATTCGAACGGTTAACAAACCGTAATATTTAATGTATTAATTAGGCATGTGTGTGATGCACTGCGTCCCCGCGTGTTCACATTTGAAACGTGATACCTAATGTTTTTGTCTTCGGTGAGTATAAACAAGTACACAATTGAGCTGTGCTTTTATCGAAGTGCTTATTTTAGATAATATTATCTGCACTTATGGTGCTTACCTACCGCCAATTCAATTTATCAACGTATACTCGAGATGAACCAGTTACATTTTTTGTTTAACAAATCAATTTCTATTTTTATGCTTTGATTTTAGGTGGAAAAAAAAAAAACGATATTACACATTTACAATTCAAGTGATTTAACTGTCACCGATCAAATCGTATCGCTTGTGTTGGCGATATAGAGTTGTTCAATTACAACTTGCATAAAGACGTTGCGACAGGTACCTATGCGAAAATAGCGCAACAAACGCGATATTTTATTCTACGTTCAGATTAGCAATGCACGAGGAAAACACCGGGGTCCTGTGCAGTCGATATTTCGGGGTTTCGATTTTATGATTTGACCCCTTTTCCTACTCCTCCTCCTTTTTTTTTTTTTTGCTTTTTCGACTCCCAGGTCAATCCTCACAATATGTCTCCGTCCATTACAATTATTTATTCTAATCAATAACCATGCGAAATTATAAGCTACGGTTGGTACGCGACGCGCACGTGCACACTTGCACCGCCTTCAACCCAGCAACCCAGCGGCCCTGCGTGTGGAATCATGTAGGTTATGGATAATGAACGCCACGAAAATTTAGTTCAACTGAAATAATATTATATATATAGAGAGAGAGAGAGAAAGTGAGAGAAATAAAAAACCGCTCTTACTGTATTTCTCGGGTACCGTATATTCTACAGAGTTAAATTAAATTTTGTTACATAACTAACCGTATTATTACTGTATCTCTTATTTCGTGGTTAGTGGGTACATAGGTTATTTTTAAAATTATAAACAAAAGTATTACACGGATTCGGTACCGAATATTAAAACGTGACGGCACTCGTCCCATGTTCTTGGTAAATGTACTTTTATGAAATACAAAGTTTTTTTCTCGTTTTCAACATGGGTCCCTAACAAAAATATCATATGAACTCTTCGTGATTCTATTTTATTGCGTATACAATAATTGTATATTTATTAGGACATCGAAAACGCGAGAAAAGAGATAATTTCGATAAAAGTTATCAATCTTCTGATATAATGACGAATTTTCTGCGTTTAAAAGTCACCCTGTATATTATACACTAGGTCGGCATTAATGATTATATTCGAATAGATTTGATGTTTATTTCTATAGATAATCTCTGCAGCCATTGACGTCCCTATCTGATGCACGAAAAAAATTACTATTTGAACGATTTATTTTCTTATGTAAACCCGCATAAAATATTGGTAAGCGTATTTAAAACAAAGTTCAGAAAAATCGTATTCTTAGAAATACTTTTTATTTCTTTTTGAGGGTGGACCATAAAAAACATACAGCTGTGCTTTAATAAAAAAAAAAAAACTGTTTCGTATACTTGAATTTTATAAAACGTTTTTTTTTTTTTTTAATTAAACAAATATTGTATATTTTAAAATTGTAAGTTTTTTTCTACGTATATTATGTACCAGTAATATAGATTTGTTCGTTTATTTTCTACGTCTATACGATAATATTATAACTGTTCGGTGAGAAAACCTCATAGAATATTATTGAATAGAACAAGAGTCATCATGCCTTTTGTCAAATTTTAATATAATACAGGCACCAACCGAAACACCTTAATTGAATAAATATTTCGTCAAAGGAGTGTGTAAGGCCGGCGAAAAAAATAACAGTTTGTGTATAATTAAAAGTTACTTTTCAGCGACATTATTTTTTTTTTTTTTTTTTTATAATTATGAATTATATGAAGGGGTCTTTTATTACACATTGTTACAATTTTCCCTACTTCGCATAATGGTTATAGCAGGTATAATTATAATATTATATTAACATTGTAAACCTTATAGTATTTACGTAAATGTAATTATGTATACCTAATACCTATATACATATATTATATATTTATCCCATCATATAAAAGTACCTCTCGTTTTTTAATTATAAGAAAAAAAAAATCGTTGATAAATTGGATAATAAAAAAAAAAAAAAAATGGACAGTTATAAAACTCGCTATTTTTTTTTTATAATAAATAAAGTCGGTTATTAATCTAGTAAAAATCGTGTAACCGGGTCGATGCGTAGAGTGGCAATCGTTGTTTGGGTTTGGGATTTTATGCTCTCGATAACAGGTACCTATTTAAATCGCGCGTTATGTTCTATAATATACGATAAGGTCAATTCAGACAATAACATTACCCATGGTGACTTTTTTTTTTTTTTTTTTTAATATTATAATTAATTTGATTAATTATTTTCAATAGAAACCAATGTTTGTTCGAAATTCGCTCATGCAATTCCCCCTTCTCGATCAAAAACAAAACAATAACGGAATATTAATATTATTCTCGATTATTACTATTATTATTATTTGTATTTGTATTATCACATCAGTTTTTAAACGAATACTTGATCTATTCACTTGTATACTGTTATACAGTTTTGATTATAATGTATTTTGTTTTTTTTTTCACAATATGTATAAACATATAATATTATTTTTAATTATTTTGATTTTGATATTTCGGGTGTGGCATTCACAGAGCTGTGTTTTTTCTTCTTCTTTGGAATACTGTTTTTAAAAATGGTCAGATTTGATCACACTGTTCCTTAGAAGTTGCGAACGTTTTACCTGATTGTAATACTTATTTGCAAACAATTTCGAAATTATCAAATCTTTTTCTGAAAAAAATGTTATTTTTCGGTTTTTAATTTTAACATTTTTAAGCACCTTAGAAGATTCAAAAGTTCCGCCCGATAGTTACAACCCCAAGATCCATTTTTCGGTTGGTAAACATTTTCCAAATACATCATACTTTACAAAATTATTCTGAACAAAATCATCTAATATCATTGTATTGTACCTTAAAATTATCTCACTAACATCAGTTGCTACCCCCGGCTTTTTTAAAATTGTTTACCTGCCTGATATTATAAACATATATCATAGCATTTCTTTAATATGAGTTGTTGATAAATCGTTCGTTCTTACATAGTATATAATTACGTAATTATTTTATTTTAATAATATATCTAACCATTATAAATAGTACACATAAAAAACTAATTCAATTGAGACTTATTGCCGCCCTTGTATAGATAGATATTAATAATAAAATGCAGTTAAGGTAATTTATTTCGGAAACTTTGTTATATATTATAATAAATTAATAATAACTCGCGTATAACTGGATTTTATTAATCTGCATAAAAACTGTACAGTGAAAACTTTGATCGTTTATATACATATATTATATAAGTATTCGAAGAAACATTTATGTAAACGGAACAGGTCATAAAACAACGTTAAATTGGATTAACTTTGTTGCGGATTAAAGTTTTTTCTTTTTTTTTTTAATAAAAGTTCAAACAAATATCCTTAAATAATCAAGTCGAACGAAGTTGAAACATTTTTTTGGATAAAAATACGAAAAAAGTAATGAACATAATATAATGATAAACATTAAGTTATGGCTGAAAAATGACATGCATTGGAAATGAAAGTATTGCGGAAAATATACCATACTGTGGGAAATCGAAATGTGAAAAAAAAAAACACGAAAACACTCTGAACTAGAAATATTGTAAAACATGTAATGTCGGAACTTTCTTGAGGTCAAAATTATTGGAGTGGGCTAATTGTGCATAATTAAATTATACAAATCCTTTCGTAAGCGATTGGCGAACTGATCGCTGACTTAATCTGTAAGAAACCCGACAAAAAGAGCTGCCGAGTCTCGGTGGGAAAACTCTGCCATAAATATATCGGGGTAGGATCTTGGTAAAAAGGTTAAAAAGCCGTCAATAATGTCTTGTTCATACTATAAATAAAAAAAAATAAAAGTCGTACATGCTTCGCACGTGGGTTTAGCCACTGTTATAGGTGGGAAATTGGGAATGTAGGATACAGACGGGAAATTAATGAATATCTGTAAGAAACGATAAACCATTGCTAACGAATAAACGATTCTGAGCGGAGTTCAGTTTATATTGTTGTTTTGTCAACAATATATATATATATATATATGTCTATTATAGTAACATTATTACAACAATGCGCATTTCCATGACAACAATAATTGTTTAAAAAAAGATTAAAATAATAAAAACTTAATAATGATAAAAAATAAATAAAAACGGTTGCCAAAAACAACATTATTTTTAATCTTTCAATTTTTTCTAACCTAAAGCTCCAGGTTTTTCTCATTATCTCGAATTTCAAAAAATGACATCTTTAAGTACCTGCACCTAGAGAACATCTCCTTTCAGAAAAAGTGCTATATACTTGACAATCGAAATAAGGTTTCTGGTAAAAAAACTGTTCAATAAAAAAAAATAAGAAATAAATAAATATTAATTGTAAAACCAATACATTTTTCTTTCTACTCAGAATCTAAAAGAAAAAATTACGTAATATCGATTTTTAGAAAATGTTTGGTGGTTGGTACGTTGATGATAATACGATTTTACTTCCCATGGTTTTTTTTTTTTATATATAAAATAAATGAAAATTTGAATTTGATATGATGATATGATATAATGTGAATATTGATTTTATTCCATAATACAATTTCGTAACCTATAACTATGGATCATTTTTAGACGTTGTCTTTAGTATTCAAATAAAATACTACCGGGTAAAAAATCTGTATCTTTCACGGTGCTGTACGAACAAATCGAAGCTTTTTACACCGAGGATTTCCGAGAAAAAATAACACAAAGCCCGTATCCGAAAACGTATTAATCATAGAGATAAAAACAAAATAAAAAAAAAAAAAAAAAACCTAAATAAATTCGATATTTTTCGTAAAAATGTAGCGGGTATCGTTATTTATAACATAATATTACTTTGAGTTCGGCGCGCACGAAATTGACAGTCTGAATGGGCCGTGATAAAATAAAACGCACGCCATATTACGGATTTTGTACGGATTTTGACGGATGAAAAAAGCCGATGCTCGGTCGATTTTGTGAATCATTAATAATCCTCGAAACGGATCAAAAATTAAGCAAGTAGGATATTGTACCTGTACTTTATCCACTTATACACGACCTGAGCGCGCCCGGTAGTCGAACACCTATTTTCGTTCGTTTTCCGCGTCCGTCGGCGCGACAGCATTGTACTCTTATATAAGAGTACGATTCGGAATTTTATACTATTACTGTAATCACCGCAAACATCGATTCGCCGCTCAAACGAAATTGCGGCTTATCCGCTCAATCGCATTATATTGTTTTCCGATTCTAAACAGGTCTACACGCGCGCAAATTGGTTTTTATCGGTCAAATTTGTCTTGTGTAGACGAAAGATTATGCGACGTTCGCGCCCGCGGGTCGTCTCTGATCTCAACTACGTTGATTGTTCCACTGATCTATCGCCGGCGCTCGAGATTAAACGCCAGTAAAATAAACTATAGGCTATGATCGTAAAAACCGTGAAATCCCGACACGAACAGCACTCTTGCGGATTTGCCGAAGGGCTAATAAGAATATGATGTAAATGTAGTCGTGTGTCCTGTACAGGATATCCTTCAGTGGCGGATTCAAGAGTGGCCGATAGGGCCCGGGCCCTCCTTGACGGTTATGCTATATTCGCAGTTGTTAATCTTCGTTTTTGAATTGCGGTTAGATTCAATTGTTACGGTAGTCGATAATGTTGATTGTATTTTATGTTTAGTGTTTAGTGTTCAAAATCAATATGAAAAATGTTCCCCGAAATAAAAAAAAAAAAAAATGCAATAACCACCACTGATATCCCCCCGTGTTCGACGGTTTTTTCGACAGCTGTTAATATATACTTTATACAATTTTAAATGTAGCCGTTTCGAAAAAATATTTATAAGCGCGAATAGCGTGACGTCATATCATCTCAAAACAATCCTCATTATCGAGTACGATTGGATCCAAACAAATAAAAATGTACAAATAAATGTGATGCAAAATAACTTAAAAATTGTTACATTCTAAATTTTAAGTACTTGCATATTTATTTTATTGCAAAAAATCGCATTTGAGTGTGTAACCCCATATCAGTAGGAATATAAATACTCACATTTTAATATAATATGAGTGTTTAAAAGGACATTGTGTTTTTAACGGTACAACTAAATTGTTTGGATCCAAACCATTAAATTACTACCGATAACAGTCTGATAAGAATAGCATAACTTAAGCACTAATCAAGCGTATTCGTTTAAACATTTTAATATATCATATTTGATCAATAGTTTTTCAGTAACAACTGTTTTAATTTAATACGATAATAGGTGTAAAAACGAGACTACCGTGTAACGCAGTAGAAAATAACTTGATTTATTGTGTTGTAAATTGCAATTGTTATAAATTAAAAAAGATACGATTCAAAAACTATTGTATGAGTGTATGATACATTAAAATAATTTTAAAATAATATCTTTTACAAAATATGGCTATTTCAACAGTTTTATAAAGGTAAAGTAAATAAATAAAGTCATTATTATTATTATTATTTTTTTTAATGATTTGGAGATGAAAATAAAAATGTAAATTTTTTCTAACCAGATATGTTCCCCTCGAAAAAGAGTGGACTGAAAAAAAAAAAAAGGAATTAAACAAATTTAATATTAATAACTCTAGAAAAATCCGTTGAACAGTATACCGTATACTTCTAGGATCAGTAAATAAAAGTTACATCACGTTTCGTTAATGTAATAACTCGTGTTGGTAAATAACATATTGTAAACATTTTTTCCACCGTAAAAAAAACTCATCATTTTTCGTTCGTGTGTTCGTTTCGGTTGAAAACAACGAAAATCAGTTATGGATTCTGTACAGAGAACAATTAAATATCGGTAGAATCCTCTTTGCGTAGAACTCGGATTTAAAAAGAGAAATTATTTTTCTCGATGTCCCTGTACTTGATTATAATATTTATTGTATACATTGGATATACGGTGTACTGCTAACTGTCGTCATCTTCGGAAAGAATATTATATTTTCTAATGTGAAATCGAAACCGAAATAGGTGTAAATAAAACAAACGGATTGCTATGTAGATTACTTACTCGAAAATTAAAAGTCAATAATATAATGCGTACCGACGTGTTCATAGTTATACGAAATCGAATATCGCGT
Source organism: Cinara cedri (assembly GCA_902439185.1). Taxonomy (NCBI): domain Eukaryota; kingdom Metazoa; phylum Arthropoda; class Insecta; order Hemiptera; family Aphididae; genus Cinara; species Cinara cedri. The sequence goes on from CABPRJ010001923.1 coordinate 318,993, forward strand.
TAGACGAGCCCACAACGAAAACGTTCATATTATCGTGTATAGCTCGTAACAATGTTGTTATCCGGCTGTCACACCCTGTACATAGCAGCCGCGCTAGTTGTTCGGGTGGGCGAAAACAAAGTCGAAAAAAAAAAAAAAAGAACGGAAAAGGTTCGATCGGGCAAATAGTAATAATAATAATAATATGAAAATCCGTAGACGTATAAAACGGACGCGTGGCCCGTCGTCGTCGATTTTTAATAATCCAAAAGCTTCTACTCGCCTACCGCAGCCACCGCCACACTCGGCCTGACGGTATACGGACCTGCGAGTGTACCGCTGGCGTCGGATATTCTCGTCGTCGCCGGTATAAGTATATATAGTAAAAAAAAGAAACGGCGTACAAAAACACATACATTCACACACACACACACACACATACACACACATACACCCTTACGCGGAGAAAACGTAGAATAAAGATTTATGGAGAAAAGAAAACCGACGAAGCCTGGTTGTGAAAAGCTGCCGTAAATATATCGTCGAAACGTGCACCAGTAACTGATATAATAATAACATACCTATATATATATATATATTTATATATTATAATATACCTATATATTACACACGTATGCAATGGAGGAGAAAATAATAATAATAAAAAAAAAAAATGTATAAAAAAAATAAAAACCGAAATAATAATAATAATGGGAAAAAATAGAGCGAATAAAGAAGTGGAAGACGTGTGTGTGTGTGTGTGTGTGTGTGTATGTGTGTGTGGTGAAAACTCGCGTTATATCCAATCGGTTGTCGGTGTATAAAATATACGGTTAAGTCCACGTGCGGTTGTGTTGGAGGGGGGTGGGCCGGCTGTAGGGTCGTTGCGCAATATGTTTTTTTCTCAAACGTCTTTGGAAATAAATTGTTTTTCCGACGGCGGTGGCTGCGCACAGTCGACCTTATATACATAAAAAATAATAATACATAATATGCGATTTTGTTTTCCCTAAAAGTTTAGACGAATTTTTCTACCGGAAACCTCGAGTCGAAATCGTAAAGCCGGAAAAAACAAAAACAAAAAAAAAATATATCGCATTTCATTTATAACAGTAAACCCGTACACGTTCCCGGGGAACGATTTCGCTCACAGCCCGGAACCTAAAAGATAACGTCTCGATCGGAAGACAAATCGGATTCTCGCGATCATTGGGTTCGCATTTTTTATCTTCCCTTGTCATAATAATAATAATAACAACAATATCAAAAACCGTTCGTGTGATGTAATACGGTTTGACAGCGCCGACAATTCCATTACCCCGGTGAAAAGTCATCATGATGTCTCGGACCGTGCATTGACCACGTGCGACGATCTGTTTGATGACAATGCCCCGCGGAATACCTGTTTTTATTCGCTCCGAGGGCTTAGCTGGGTCATAAATTATAGTAAGTTTATACTTAGACAATAATAATAACGTTACCGTCTGGATCGTCATGGATCGTTTGAAAACGTACAATCTAAAATATTGATTTTTCACTGTTAATACGGTATTCATGGACTCGATATGATTTGGTTTCTAAGCGTAAATTAAACCATGAAATGTACAACGTATACAATGAATTACGAAAAACAAAATTATAAAAAATTACTTAAAAGAGGAAAACGTGGACAAAATCAGAAGAACCGAAATAACAGTTTCGAAATTCGCGTTTACTTGTTAGGTATAGGTATTTACATCGTTGGACTAGAAAAGATACACGAGCTTACAATAAACCAATATCCGGGAGGGCTGAGGGGGCTGCACCTTCTTCCACCACCATCCCGAAATAGTAGGACATTTAAAACTATCGTTTTGTACGTCGTATAACACTACTATAATAAACCACAATAGATGATGTATTTAACTGATTAGCTCTCCATCAAAAAAAAAAAAAAAATATATTTCTGGACACGGCACTGAAATAAACTAAAAATGAAAACGTATTTACTACACTAATAGCATCTTCTTGGGGTTATTGCTAAAGTAAAATTGACAACGCTAAACGTTGTTGATATTTTTAAACTGTAGACGGATGATAAAATCATGGCCTCCGGGACAAACTAATCCCTCTCAATGTCGAATATTAAACTACCACTAACACCAAGCGTCGTTCAAGGTATAAGGTATTTTCAAAAGCAAAAATCATATTGTTACACATATAATATGGTACAAAGTAATATTATATTTTTAATATAAAAAGTATGGATTTTTTTAAAGTAAAATATTATGAAATTAAACAACAAATAATTTTTTAAATTGTTGTAAACACTGGATGAAATATAAAACCCGGTTGCTTTGGCCGACCCCGGAGCCACTTTGAGAACCGAGCTCTAGAACCACATCCCCGGATGTCCCCCCCCCACCACTCGTCAGACCTGGATAAAATATTATGTTTGCAACGTACTGGCATACGCAAGTATACCAAATAGACGAGGTAAATGTTGAAATAAAATCGAAATATACAACATGAAAAAGCATGCAATGCGCTCGAGACTATATCTATATACAGAGTACTCTAAATTAAACGTTACAGTCAATTTCCCCCTGAAACACTTATTTTTAATCAATAAACGATCAATATGAACAATTTTTGGAATCAAATATTCTAAAATAACGTTTAACGTTTTTTTTTTGGACGAAACTACTACCACATTTTGATTTTCAATTGGAAACCTACATATTGAAAGTTCCTTAAGTAGAACCAGATGAAATACAAATTTAAACACAGACATTTTTATTTTGTGTTAAAGAAAAATTAGTGTTTTGCAATGAAATTGACTGTAGCATAAAACTTGGAAGATCCTATTTGTATATAGTATCCCTAGCTGCATCATACGGCGAATAAAAAATAAATATTTAACGACCTTTCGGCGGTCAATATTGAAGATTGGCAATTAATAAAATAAATTGGTGTACAATCTAAACACCGCTCGTTTATTTACGTTTATTTACTGATGATGTCTAGCTCTATAGCTACTATACTGACCGGTTGGCCGCCCCTCTGCAGTAAACACTGCAACATTTAAACAAAAAAAAAAAAAAAAAAAACATTAAATAAACTGCAGCGGAATATTAATAAATTAAAGACACGTTCAATTAGTTTCGAAATTTATCGTATACACAAATGCAGTAGGATAACTACAACAACAAAAAAAAACAATTATTTTTAAAGCAGCGGTCAATAATGTAATAAACATTATTGTACTTTGTAGCAATAGCGAAAACGTTGTCGGTTTAAAAACGCCGTGTCCGGTTTTGTAACTGTTCATTTGTTATAGAATACCTAGTTTGAAAATTTAAGATAAAACGCCCGAATCAATTTCAACACAAAATACTTAGCTCTAAATGTCTAAACAGTCGATTTCAGGATCAATTAGACAAAATTTCTCCTATGAATAACCTAAAACGTACATTTGTTTGATAATTTAACTATCTACTCGTACAAGAATATTATTAAAAATATCTCGAACAGAATAAACATTTACATTCATATTACTCAATAAAAACCGTATCGTTAAATATGACGTTGGAAGATAGCAGCATAGGACAGAGGGAGATTGAGAGAAACAGTTTTGACGGTACGATCTTAATCATCGGAAAACCAGAAGAAGAGAGGAATAAAAAATTAACTGAATAAAAACGAAAACTATATTAATATATTAATCCCAGAGATTTTAGATTGTGAGCGGAGTGAGGAATATATTTGCTTTACAATGTTTTAGATTCTGTGAGGAACGAAGAAGCTTATGGTTTTATAAAGATTTTTATAATTATTATTTTTCTTTTAACTGCGCGCACCTTTTCACCTGGAATCATGCTCCGACTTTTAAGTGTATCACCTTTCTGAAACGATATCGGCGTGGGGCTGTACTTTAAGGAAGTCATTTTTTCGATTTTTTCGAGAGTTGTTTTTCTCATCAAATGTAAAAAACCGAAAAAAAAAATGAGGAAAAACGGAAATTATGACACACATTAAATTCCTCTCTATATCCAACCTGTCCATAAATTTTTCTGTACCGGAGATACATTGTTATGGAGACCGATCGCCCCGTCCAGTCGGTCCGAAAAACGGATAATTTTAAATTGCCTTTTCCCCCGTTTTCCGTTGTGATAACCCAAAAAAAAAAAAAAAAAAAAAAAAAAGTAAAGCTTATTATAACAATACAGGCACCCCTCGATAACGCGTTTTATATTTACTCCCGCTCTATACTTACGCGATTATATAATACTATTGTGACGGTAATCCGCTATACGGTCGTCGCGATTCGAAAATTCGCCGGTCTACGTCCCCTACACCTCCACCACCGTCGCAATTACAATATATTTACGCCGCCGGACGGCGACGACTTCTCTCGTCCGGCGGCGCGGCGCGGCGGAGGCGGCGACGGCGGCTCGGGGGCCGCAACTCGCGACATCACAATGACTGCAAATATTCTATTGTGCCCGTTATAGTACCTAACCCAATAATAACGGTTGTACATTTAATATCGATACGAAATTATTGCCAATATTGCGGCCCGTAAAATATTACTGTTGTCGGAGGGCGCGACAGAACGGCGAAAAACGAGCCGGTCGCGGGACCGAGGAACGTATCGGTTTCACGAATTCGCGTTTATTTGTTTTCAACGCGTATAATGGCTGCGACCGATTTTTCGGTTAATAAAAAGGTCGCCGAGACCGGCAGGAGTTCCGCCGTCATTTCGGTATCTGTATTTGTTTTAAACGTTGTTCTACATAGATACCCTAAAAAATGAACAAACGACGTTACACTGGTTTCGCAGTTATCGTCCGATAAAATATCTCGAAGCAGGATTTTTAAATTCCAATTGTTTCCTCACGGGGCTCGCACGTGAATCATTGTTCTTCTGTTTTCCATAGGTTATGCGGCGAAAAGTCTATTTGCATTAATTGAACCGATCTCAACTCGGAATCGTTTTGAATTTGCAACGATTCATCTTGTCGTTACATTCGGTGTTCAAACTAAACTAGTCCGTATTTAGCACAGTAGCACATATTATAATATATATATATATATACTATGCACCTTTCAAATACGCAACGAGCTAACATAGAAATCGAGAAAAAAACAAACTAAAACAAAAAAAAAATAAATAAACCACGACTTGAAGGTTGAACTGTTGAAAATGTCGATAAAAGTTACAAATGAAGTATAATCTAACGGGAAATCCGCGTCTTTTGTGTAGGTAGCGAAATGGTACGGGCAAATTGTGTAGAATCAATAATATTTATTAGCCGAAAATAAAAGCGTATTCGGAGAAACAAAAAAACGCGCGTCTTTTTAAAAACCAACGGTCCCCGATCTTTATTGTACCGAGAATCTGAAACACGAAGGAAAAGAAAAAGAAAACCCGAATTTTCGCAGTTCACGCGACGGCGGGGCGTGGGATACAAGAATCGCGGGACGAGCGAAACGCGACGAACGTATTAATATTTTTTTTTACATATGTAAATTATTAGGTATGTCATTATAATATATCGTCGAAATTATTACTCCGGGGAAATCTGCAGCGGTACCCGCCTATATATTATATTACAATATTATAATAGGTACCCGCCAAATGTGTAAATAAATTTCCATACAATTATTATTATCATTAAACGACGCGCCGCGCGCGGGAACCCGGGAGGGCAGAAGGAGAATGATACGGAAAAAAAAAAAAAAAAAAAAAAAACGCATTATTAAAACGTCTATATTATTATATTACGTTATATTTTTTTATAATTACAGAGCGGCGCTGCTGCTGCTGCTGCTGCCGCAAGTACGTCTGCTCCGGTAATGCGATTATTGTATATGCATTATGCGTAGTTGGTAAGTCGCGACTCGTTTTTCCGTATTCCGTCTTATATACTGTTATTATTATCATTATAGCCGTCGTTAGCGTCGGCATTGTTATGTTAAACTCATCAGCGCCCCGTGGCAGAGCAGCGGCGGTAAGTCGATTAATATACATATATACACGCGCGCGCACACACACACACACACACACACACACACACACATACGAAAACAATATTATCGCGCAGTTTTTTTTATTTTTTTCCCCGGGCCGCAGCACGTTTATCATTATTATTATTATCGTTATTATTGTTATTACTGCTCGGCCGGTCGACGGCGGCGGCGGCGGCGACAAAGAGGGATGAAAAACGGCGAAAAAAAAGTCCGAGGCGAAACGGTTCGAACACGTCACATACCTTCGGGTTGTGGTGAGGAGGGGCAAAGTTCCTAAACGCGTTGAAATATACAAGAATAATAATAAAAACGTTTTGATTAAATAATATAGAAAAGAAAAGAAAAGAAAAAATGCCGCTCACGGAACAGCGGACTAAACTGTAGAGCAGTCGGGTAGATAGAAATAAAATATTATTCGGGGTAATTTAGTTTGCGTATGAAATTATATGCGATGGCAAATCGTTGCAAATGGAAAAACGATTTTGATTTTTCTTGTATTTTATTTCCGGCGCACCAAAAGAAAAGAAAAAAAAAGTCCAGAAAACCAATCAATTATTATATTTGTTATATTTGAAAACGGACTGGCGGAAGGATAAGAAAACTGCGGCCCACTACCGAGTATAAAACTTTTTCTTTCCGCCCTGTTGTCACACTGCATTATATTATTGTCGTACGGCCTTTCGTTTTTACTTCGTTGCTTTGGCAAAAGACAGCCGACGGGTATATACCTATACTGTTTTCTGTAACGATTTTCGTACTTATTGAGTTGAACATTTGCAGATATTTAGTGACAAATAACACGGTTTCAGCACATCGGCTAAAGTCGTGACGGTTTCGATTATTGTTCACCGCGGCGAAAGAAGGAACAAAATACGTTATGTTATGCACTCGGAACTGCGGGCGATCACCGTCTGATTTTCTTCAGACATCTGTAATGCCATTTAATATCTCGAAGCGTGTAGTCATAAAGTCGTCGGCTGTATACCGACAGGGATTCTCCGAAGATTCTCACGAATATGACGTGACCATCGTATGACAGACGTGTAAATGAGCAGACCAGTCATGAATTTGAATACGTGTAGTTAATACATGTCTTTATGAACGCGTGATTTTGCCGAAGACGTTGTAAGTGTACGGACGTACAAATTATGTCCACGGTGCAATCATACTGTTTTCTTCATTGATAGTGGCCGGTAAACCGATACAGCCGTTCTGTTCCGTTGATAATTTTGATATTATCGTAGGAAAATAAGTATGCCGATGGTTTTTCATCCCCGGAAAAACCATACAATGTCCGTCTGTCTCGCACACAATTTGACGTGTTCAACGCGTCCATCGTTCCTGGTTTAGTCATCTATACGTCTATGGACGCGACGAGTAACGATTCGCGATCGATTTCCATAGCACTCGTATAAGCGAAAAAGCCTAAACGAAATAGAATGTTTCACGGGTCAATCGACACGATCGGCGTTCTCGGCTGCCAATTAGCTTCGGATTTACTCGGCGTAGACAAGTCGACTGCACGCTGTCAAGTCGTTCTGTAATTATCGTTATTATTAGCTGTGGACCGCAGCACCCGTGCACCGCGGACCGGTCGTTTATTATTAGCGTGTACATCACGTAAATATGTCGGCTGACGTGTACCTATACGCGTTTATGTTACGTGCCTACGGACATCATCGCTTCCGGTCTCCGGTAACGACGGCGTTTCCCACCGCGGTGACGATAAATCTGCTCGAGTCCGAACTCGAGCCATTACCGTCCGAGAAAAACGCTCACGTTTTCGTCTCGTCGTTTCGGTAGACGCGCACGCGAGACGCGGCCCTCAAGAGTTATTACCGTTAGGTTAGGTCGGGCCCAACTATGGAGGGGGGGGGAGGTTACTAGGGGGTCTTCAGCGCCCTTGAGTTTTTAAACTAACACACCAGCCCCCCTCCTCAAAGAAAAAAAAAACAATAACCTTTTTCATAGTAAATACATTCACATTTTATCCGTGCATTTCATACGTAATGAGCGGAGCAAACTACACAATTCCCACACACAATCCTGTGCGATTAAATCGTCTGTGAAAATCTTGATCACATCACTAATACACAAAATTCGTATATGTACAAATGTGTAGTTATTTCTTATTGTGAGCACCGTGTAAAGGGGATTGTTGGGACGTAAATCCCTTGGATTTTTGATGTGTCTATGATTTTAGCAAAATGGCTGGGGTCGAGAGTTGAAATCCCGCGTTCTTGGCAAGTCCTTGATACTTACGCCACGCGTATAGTATGCCGTATTTACTTTAGGATTCTGAGTGGAACGAATGATTTTACAAAGATGTTTAAGTTTTAGTACTTTTTTTGATAGTATATCGGACTGGGGAGGTTCCTTTAGAGAGGTCATTTTTCGATTTTCTCAGGAGTTTTCTCAATATAATGGAAAAACCGGAGAAAAAACCAGATAATAGATACAATTTTAAAAAAAAATGTTGGTAAAGAGAATTTTTTAAGTTTATGTTATCATTTTATCATAATATGACTTAAAATATATTGTTGACATAGCATCACTATCAACTGAACTCTGCTCACAATCGTATTTTCGTTGGCAATAATTTATCGTTGCTTAGAGATATACATTGAATTCTCATACGTCTAAGTTCCCAACTTCCCACCTAAAACAGTGGCTGCACCCACGCGTGAAGTATATCCGTCTTTTTTTCGACTTTTCTTATCATATATCTCGCACCCACATAAAGTGGTCGTATCACATTTTTTCTAGCCCTTAATTTTATAATCTCTTTAAACGAATACTAATGCAACCTTTTTCGTTACGACAGACAATACACAATAACACGTCGTCCCTCCGGCTTTATTAGTGGGGAGGGAATCTGTAGGAGTATTCAATGCTGAAAAAAACCCTCCCCCGGTTCGACAACCCGGTGAGATTCATATGGAAATTCAATTCGATTCGATGTCGCTTCAATCCGTCCGTATAAAAAACAACTCTCGTCCACGAGTGAAATCCGGCCCAGTGGGAACCGTTAAAAATATCCGAATATAGCGGGAAAAAAATGTACGAAAAAAAAAATAGGTATAACAGACTCAATACGTATACAGCGTTCGACAAAAAAAAAAAAAAACCATGTATTTAAAACACAATAAACGTCAGGCGAAAATTACGGAGGCGGGTATAAAAAATATAATCATATATATACAAGTAGTGCGTTTTTACAGTCCATATAATATATACTTAACACGTGTTTTTTTTTCTGTTTTTTTATTTTTAACGTTCATAAGATATTTTACTAAAAACACCGTACTGTGTAAATTTAACCGTATAATAATTCCGTGTATTCGGATTTTCGTGTAAACGTACAAAGGCGTAGGGACGGGGGAAATATAAATATTACGTGCGCCCGGAAAGCCGTCTATTGAGTCTGCAAAAATAGAGCGGACCGCGCACAATAAAAACAATTCTGCGCGTTCGGTTTCGTGTAACCACGAGTGACGACGACGCGACTGTTTGTAACTCAACGTTTTGATTTGTTAATTATAAAATTAATTTTCAACGACGCGATTGTTTCGCGGGCGCGCGACACCGCACACGATTTAATTTTACGGCCGCACTTTTCGAACAAAACGAAATCAAACAACTATATTGTTTTTGTTTAAACAACAATATAAAATACATACGTCACACTCGCGGCGCGTGTTTTTTTCCTTCTAAGCGCACAACGAGAATAACACAACATTTGTGGTTGGGCATTCGTAACGAATGAATTCCACAAACTCCCCTCCCCCCTCCCGCGCCGCGGAACGTACAAAATATGCGGATTTTTCGTTCGATAATGTCCTACTGGAAATGTTTCGGAAAGAAATTCTAAACAGTTCACCCACTGTGTAGATTATTTTTTCGTGGAATATTTTTTCTCGGAAAAAAATGTCTTCGACTGATAAAAATGTTCCGAATCTATCATCTTAAAAGATAATTTACACATGTATATGTACACGTGAACAAAGCGACACTATCAACCGAACTCCGCTCAGAATTGATTTTCAGTTAGCAACGGTTAATCGTTACGTATACAGATATACATTAAATATTCCCTTTTAATTTCTCAATTGCCCACCCACCGATCAGGATGGGAAATATTTCCGTATGTTTATATTTTCTATTTAGCGATAATACATTGTCGTTATGGTCGGCGGCGGCCGGCGGGAACCGGGACGGTCAAAGGCCATAGCCTCAAACAAATGTATTTCCTTAAATTTGAAAATATAATAACTACTAGGTATTACGCTATCTCGTATTGTAGGCGTGCAAAAACAAATACAAATAATTATTGTAGAATATCAATACGTCCGTAGCTACACTCGTCGTAACCGGACGGTGGGGAGGGGTTGCTGTTTGGAAAACTGGAAGGACTATTGTCTCGCCCAAGCCCTCCCACCCTAACTCTCTCACTGACCAATTTGCGCTCATGGCGACGGTCCCGTCATCGAACCGATTCGAGCGCCGCCGCCGCGGGATTATAAACTCGACGCGGTGGCGGCGGACGGAGACGAAACGGCCGGCGAAAAGTTTCTCCGTCACATCGGCCGGGGCGCGCGCGCGCGTGCGTGTGTCTAAAGGTACGAAAACTCTGCTCTTTATTTTGGCTTCGGCCGGCGCTACGCGCGGCGGCGACGGCGGGCCCGGCGGGCGGAGGTGGGGCCCGGCGGGTGTATCACGTTACCGTCGACCGCGGAATCCGATTGGGCCCGGCGCGCGGCTTCGGACGCGCGTTCCGGAATGACGCCGCCGCCGGAAAGACCGGGTCGGGACGGGGTGTCCGTAACCGTCAAATTCGATTAACGCAATTCGCCGTTGGACACGGCGCCCCTCCCCCCCCCACCGCCCTCCGCCATATCCCGCGCCGTCGCCGACGGGTCTTCGCTCGCAGCCGTTCGGACATTTTTCTTCTTCCTGCGCGTATACGTCCGAGGAAAAAAAACAAAAAAAAACAAAAAAAAATTACGGCCGTCCAAGACCTACGTAACAGGATTACCGTTAGAACGCGCGCCGCCCGTGTTGTGCCGTGGCCGTACGCGTGCCCGTAAATATCATTATAACGACGCAGAGCGCGGGGAAGTGGTAGGGGGGTGGGAGCCACGGAGCACACGGTCTCCGAGTTACGTTATTGCGTAGCGCCGCGTGTACGTTTCGCCCGCGCCGAACCGCCGGGCCGCAGTCGCGTCGAACCGTTTCAATACGATTATCATGTCGCACCGTACCCTTTGGAAAACCGGGTCGACGCCGCGGTTCGGGGATCCGGGTCCGGTTTCGGGTCATATCGGTTTCACGACGACGTTCGTTTGTCCGTTTGTACCGCGAACGGCTTTTCTGCCGGACGTCTCGGCTCCGATTTTCGCGTGCGGCGCTTTTTCCGCGGCGATTTCCCGACCGGGGTCGCACGTTTAAACGCACGGTTTTTCGATATCCCCAGCTGTTTCACCCTACAAACGGCGAACGCCGGGGAGAAAAACACGGGTAGAAAACGAGCGAACATACGAAAATTACGCGTTAGTCATTTACCAATACGTCATGCTCGACCCAACAGCCGAACATTGCGGCCTTTTTTTTTTTTATTTTTTTTTTTAATTGGTTTTGCGATACCGTCGTTTTTTATTTTTCTGCGGGGCAAAAATAGTTCTACACAAATATCGTGATACACACAGGGCTCGGATATTTATGAAATTTCGTATATTCGTTTTCAATCTACTAAACGAAATATCATTTTAATCCATTTATAATTGCATATTATGCGGTTTTGTGGAATCCAAAAATCCAAATTCCAAAAACAAATGCTGTATAAATACATTTTTTTTTTTTTTTTGACACTTTAAATCATCCTTTATACCTAATGGATACTACAGTTTTACGTATACCAATATACTGCGTACTTTTCGGATGCGTTAACTTTAATAAGAATATTTTTGTATTGTTTCCCAAGCAGTTTTTATAATAATTGGGAAAATCCGGCAAAAAACATAGGAAAAACAGAAAAATTTTCGAAAATGGCGCTTTTATTATTTTAATTTTCGTTTTCTTAACATAACTAACTTTAAAATGTTCATTGAGACTTGACATTTGGACAAAAAACTTATATTTGCCTTTACTAGATGTGATAAAATTTTCAAAAAAATACGAGCTCCTTTTGAACTATTTATAGACATTTTATTTTTGCGAGTTTTTTACGTAATTCTTATTCGGTAAGTGCTCTGTGGATAAAATTGTTAGACAGCGCTTTATGAAGTTGTGGTGTTATTCGAAAACATAACAATTTAATCATATTATGATATTATCGATTGCCCCAAACTTCTCGAGTATTTACCTTCATTTTTTAAAATAAACCACACTACGTAACTCTAGAAATGAATCAGTTTGCATATGTATGCAGGTTTTTACCTCTGCAAATATTCTCGTGTCCGCGGGAAATTCGATTGTATTCAACATTATAGTTACTATTATGTTAAGTAATTTTTCAAATATTACACCTATGTAGTAGAAAAAAAATAAAAAAAAAAACCTGTTACTATTAGTATTCGTAATAAGTAAATGTTATTTCATTATGATTTCGATTTAATTATGATAACAACGCGTATTTACAATTTTCGTGCATATTTATAATTTTTGTCTCGAAACTCTGTGGAGCTCTAGAACTAAAGATTTTTTCGGGGGACAAGGGATCCGTTGGTCCGGGTATATTTCTTTCGTGATAGTTCGTTTTAGGACTCGAACAGACCGAGTGTCAAAATTGCACGTCTTCGTCGAAAACAATCACGGATGATTGCCGTACATTAATTATTTCTATGGCGACGGTACCATTGTTGATGGGCCGTCGTATTTCATTAACAGCGTCCGTGTCACTTTGTTATTTCGATAATTGTATAGTTATCATTTTGTTTTGAAAAAAGAAGAATGACGTACTCGACTCGGACACGTTCCGCCATTGAGCCGTTTCGGATTTTTGTAACTTTTTATAACACGTTTTAGATTTTCACCGGGTTTTAGTAATTTTTTCATTCGATTGTACAAATTATAAATATAAATCAATATAATTTAAATGTGTCTTCGACCGACTCACAAAATTTCACCTACGAATACAAATAACTCCAGGTATTTGTTATATTTCATACTTTTAATGACGTAGGTATTTAATATTTTTATCGGATTGTTATAATTATTATGCGTTATATACTTACAGTTAAAATTAAAGCGTCCGTACGGTTTTTTATAAGCGCATTAAAAATTGTATTAAAAAAAGTACGACGAATTTTTAACTAGTAATAATGATTTGAAATTCGCGATTTGATACTAAAGCTATAGCCAAACATGCGATTTTTTTTTTTAGGAAAATAACATTTAGTAACCTTTGTAATTATTATAGTAGGCACAGTTGGTTAACGAATGAACGAATTTTAATATTGTGCGTTTTTTTGCTCCGACTTTGCATCACTGAAAACATGTGGCTTTGCAAAAAAAACAAATTAAAAACCGACAAAATAGCGGATGAATACGGGGAAATGGGTTTTTTTTTTTTTTTTTGGACGTTGGGAATATATTAATGCATATTTCAGAATAATATTATGATTTTATATCATCCGTTATGTCCAATAGACCATACAGTCTTACGCACACCAATATACCGCGTGTCTATTGGGTGCGTTCACTTTGGTCGGGTCATTATTTTTATTTCCAAGCAGCTTTCATAATGGAGAAAACCGGAAAAAAACGTGGGAAAAACCGAACAGTTTATGAAAATAATGCATTTATTATTTTCAATTTTTTTTCTATATACATGAATTTCAATATCAAATGTTGACGGAAATCGTAAATATTATAGCCTTTTAAAACACAAATTCCACTCAGATTACTCAGAATCGATTTTCGTTAGCAATGGTTTAACAGAGGCTCGTTCATCGTGAAAAGTGTGTTCGTTTTTTTTGTTTTGGCGTTTTTTTATTTCTGTCTGTAGGCTTCGATCGACGACACCGTGGTTTCTATTTTTGCATACGCGACGAATTTAGGAAGTCGTTTTGTTGGTATTATTCCGAGTGGTGGCTGATATCCGCACGAAATTACGCGTAATTGAAGAATTTTCTGAGGTCCCTTCATTTGTACGGTGTATTCAAAGTGATGTTTATTAAAAAACCAGCAAAATAAAAACCCAGTTTAAAAATCAACCTCGCAGTCATATTATAATAAAGTATAACCAAATCATGTTACCAACCAAATATCGCCTACCCACCTACCAAATTTGTTTTGTATTTTAAAATTCTGAACTTAGTGTTTAAAAATTGAATGGCTGTTTTTTTTTTTTTTTTTTACGATTTTCTAGACAGAGAACTTTTTCATAGTCCAAAAAAGACTGTTCGAAACCGGCGGTAAAAAGTAAAAACAAAAATATAGGCGTTTCCGTTTAAAAAAAATTTTAACTTGCGTGTACGAGTGTCACACACATTTGAATATTGGCTTAAAATGCTTATTTTAGTGCCGTTATCCCCGATCTTTCTGAACGAATCCCCATTTCAGTTTAAATCCGTCCGTCCGAAATACGTCACGTTATACCGTTTGAACTGGCACAGTATAGCAGCGCACCATAATCGAGACACGCGATTATTATATTGCTGTAAAAAAAAAATAAAAAAAAAAAAGAAAAAAAGTTTAGCTTTATTAATTCCGCTCGTATAGCGAAATGTTATTATTATGCTAAAACGATAACATTATTTCATGGGACACAATCGAACGGCTTTGTGTGTGATGCGGCGTCTCGAGAGCGGTGTTAATCTCGTACAGCGATCGTTAACGCGACTTTATAATAAAACGCGTCGACGGAAATTATTTTCACGATCCGCATTATGACACAATATTCCTTTGGTGATTACTCCACCACTCCCCCCCCCTGCCATTTTTCCCGCTCCCACCGTCGTCGGCAGTTCGAACGCGTTGAGGACGACGTGTTTTACACGAAAAAAAAAAAATAAAAAAATATATCCATTCTCGCGTCATAATATTCGTAATATACTGCGCCCCGGGTTTCCGAAACGTGTTTCGTACAAGCGTCTCTATTATATAGACCGCGGCTGTACACCGGTCGTTTTTTTTGTGACATTTCGTTGTGCTTGCACTGTATTCGAGTTACGGTTTTCAGAACGCGCGCTCGTTTTCAAGAAAATAAAAAATAATAAATCACTCGAAAAACATTACAACGGGCGCGACTATTCCGGATTCAGAGTGAATAGCGCGAGGATACTGCAAGACACCGCAATAAGACTCGTGGTTGTTGTAGACCCCGTTGTTCAAGGGTTCACATTGACTCAACGTTTAGTCGTTTTTTTTGTTTTTTTTCTTCCGTCGATTTCAGAGTTCCAGCTTTCCACACGCGACAGCCGTAGTAGCAAACTAATAAACTCCTCTCGTCCGGGTTTTTTTTTCTTTTACGCGAACTGTCAATCATATCGCTAATACGAAGTGGACGTGCCCGGGCATTTCGCTACAGACGCTCGTCGTCAACGATTTTTTTACCGTCGTTCGTAAATTTTTCGTGTACAACTAGTATACACTAGTCTAATAATGTGCCGTCTGAACGCCGGGATCGCGTTTCGAACGGTCTTCAATTATCTTTCGGACCGGACCGGGCGACCGCGTATTATACACGTACACGCGAAGACGGGCGGACGAAAAAAAAGGGATAAAACATAACAAGAACCCTACGGCGAGGAAATCCGGGGGCAGGTGTGCGTGTTATTATATTGGGGGTCTGCGGGAAATACAGATGTTCGTTGACGTCCGCCGGCACTCTCGTCCTCGCCACACCCGGTATCTGAACATCCAATAATAATATATAATAAGAGCTTAGGTTGGGTAAGGATAGCTTAGGTTAATAAGGTTAGTTTAGGTTCCGAGGGAGCGCGGAGATTTGACATTTTGTACGTGGCGTTATTCTGGCTGGCCCGACGTCGGGACGATTTTTAAATTTAAATTTTCGTATGCTCGAAATCGAACGCCGGACCTTTTTCACCGGGGGCAGAAGGGGACAGGGTTGGGTTGAAATTCCAGCAGCTTCGGTTACGCGGGTAATAATAATAATAATAAAAAAAAAAAAACTAATTTAACAAAGGAAAGAAAACTTGTGTTACTATATACGTACACATTATGTACGTATGACGAGACACGGGCAAAACACGCCCGGAGCGATAAAATATTTCGACCAAACTATTGTACAGCGCGCGTAAACCTATAGGAATTATTTCGATACCACGGGGGGTACATACTTCGGGGAAAATCAAAGTTTTTCCATTTTTGTTTCTTATTGATTTCTGGTTGTGGTCTTGTTCTCCCGGCGTGTAACCTGGACGACGAAGGTTCGTTAAAAAACGGCTAATGATATCTCATTTTATGTTACCTTGTGCGCCCGCGGATTCGTGTACAGCAGCTACGGCCCGGGGTGAAATTCGAAAACTCGGTACACTGTGCGTGTGTGTGTGGAAAATACGATAAAAATCACGCGAGCGCCTATGGATTATAACGACGACGGACTCGAAAACGCGGTGGCGAGATGACAGAGACGCGGCCGTCACGATACCAATAAAATCGAGACTCGCGTGCGTTTGTTCGTGTTTACGTTCGATGTACGTCCGTACAATAACAATAATTGTCGTTTGAATTTCGTTTTATTGGCGGAATCGAGTCACGATCGTTCGCGATCGACGGCGGAAATACGACGTCTGTAGCAGACGGAGACGACGCGATATTACTCTAGTGTGGCGTGTACACAATGTAATAATTAAAAAAAAAAAATAATAATAATAATACGGCGATCCTTAAATTATTATTACGTCGAAAACGTTGCACGATAACGACGGCGGTGGTGTGCCTGGTGACAATTGTTTATCGTGTCCGTTTTTTTTTTATTTATTTATTTTTTTTTTTTGTGAAATCGATACGTTCCTCTTCGTAAATCGATTTCAAACGCCGTATACGTATTATTGCATTGTTCCCGACGCCCGGCGACTGTGTCCGCGTGATCGCACGCCAGCGTTGAGAAGGAATTCGTTCCAGAAGAAACGGATTCCTGGCACGAGTTCTTGTTGTAGGAACCAAGCTATTGCTTCCTTTAAAAATAAACAAACGAGGAAAACGAACGAATTCTTCTTTTTTTGAGAAACGTGAATGAAAATTACAGTTCCTTAAAAACTGTATGCCTATAATTACGAATTGGAAACACAAAATGTTTTAAAATTATTAATTATTTGACGGAAAACGTATAGTATCTTGAAATCACACGACGATTAAAATACACTCTATAATCTAATTCATAATAATAATAATAACAATTTCTTAAGTAACTTGGTTACAAAAAAGAAACGAAAAGTGCATAGAGTTATTTTTGTAGAGGAGCTGGATCTGGAACATGTTCCTTCTTTAAATAAGCAACGAGGATCTGGAAACGAGTTCCGTTTAAAATGGAACTTTCGAAACGCTGTCGCATGCCCGCGGGACACTGTAATATTACTGTAATGATATATCGCTCCGTACCATCCGCGTCATTCGTGTTGTGTCCGTTCGTACGAACAAGTAATCGCAGAATCCGCGGGAACACAAGGCGATCGAAACGTAAATCGGAAATATTACACTACGATTAGGGCGCGAGGATTCCGAGTAAATTTCGATTTTCGCCCGGACGTTATACCTGTACGGAGTGTCGCGATTCAACGACGTTGCGATAGTTTGTTCAAGACCTTTTTGTAGGCCGCGTACTAGTTGCCGATAAACTTTTCTGAACGTTCATGCGGTATAACGAATTGTGGACACGGGTTAGCGTATAAACACACAAACAGCGAACATCGAGTTGATAAAAACTGTACAAGTCGCGGACGCAAACTAAAGAAACGATGGTCTGCGCATCACGGACACAAATAATATTTCTGTTCACTGCCATTTTTTTTTTTTTTTTAGAATTTAGGGAAATAAATAATTAAACAGGCACGACTGCACGAGTAAGGTCGTCGTCGAACTGATTTGAAATATTCGTTGATCGTCATCACAAAAGCACCGTCTTAATTATCGTCAACTGTTATCGCGTTTATGACGTGCGTTGTGGCAGAATAGTGTACATAAATATACGGGTCTGTGCATAATCGCTTAGCCACGGCCGTAGAATGGGTACTTCGGGAAAAAGACCACGTGGTAGGTCCAAAAAAAAAATAAAAAATAACCGGTTAAATGACGGGGAAATGTTGGATATAGTGAAACGGATTAAGCGGTACGAGATGGGCGACGTTCGATTACATTATAGAGGCGACCGAGACTCTTGGAGAGTGTCCGGAAGAAGAAGAATAGACTATTATAATGGTTGAAAAAATACTTTACCGAAATCAACTCCTCGATATCTCTTTGCCGGTTCGTACGAGAAAAGAATCGGCCGGTATACATTTAAAATTAATAATAATAACAATAATAATAATAGTAGTACTTAATGCATTTCGAGAAGACGCGCGTTAGGATTTTTTTGTTTTCACGCCTGTATGCTACGTCTTGGTAATCGATGTCGAGCGCAATAAACGTACGTTCAAGTACAACGAAGAACGGACAATCGGGTTTTTTTTCCGTTTTTGATATCTGTATTTTTACGTGCCGAAGTAAAAAAAAAAAAAAAAAAAAAAAAAACCCGGTTTTGTTATACGACGGTTAACGCAACACACTTCGCGACGTGTTATTGTTATTTATTCGTACATTGTGTATTATAATAGCATAAGATAAGTGCCGTAACAATAATTATTCCGGTTAGGAACAATACAAGTATATAGTACAGCAAGTAGGCATTCGAGAGTAAAATAATAATGTTTCGAGGGATGGGAGGGAGGGAATCACTTAAACAAACACGCAATACTATCAAAACAAAAACCGTTCATGTTGTTCCGTGTTAAAAAAAAAAAAAATCATCCCAAGTAAAAAAAAAAAAACTTTCTTTAATTTCTAAGCTGGTTAGCACTATACAAATGCGATATCATTACTATATATATATAGTGCCGAGTAAATTAATACTCGAATTATTAGTTACTTGGCGACATCATTTTTACATTGGAAAAATACGACCTCCAGTTTTACAGGTTTTTCACGGTTATTATATTTACGATGGCCAGTAATTATAGTTTGTGTCATTGCGGACGAATCGTTGTGCAAATTTGTTTAAACTCAATTTTCTATGCTCAGCGCATTAGGTATATCGTAATAAAGTATTAAAATAATAAATGTAGACGCGCGCGTTCGAACTTGTTGTCGGCGATTTAAGTTTTAAGGGTTTAGCGTAAAATGACTTTCGCGTTATCCTTAAATGTCGGACTATGTATAAACTTACGTGGTTGTGCAATTAAATCGCAAGTTTCTCGCAAACATTAAACGGCGATGCGGGTGCGAATATACATTTTAGTTACACTGCACACCAAAATAACTATCGAATAGGCTAAAAAAAGAAGCAAAAACAAACAAACGTGAACAGAGAGCAGAGCTTAGTGTCACTAGTGTCGAACTTTCTATCGCCCTTTTTTTTTTTTTTTTTTTAAGG
>CABPRJ010001923.1:342120-441365 GCA_902439185.1 Cinara cedri
CCCTAAAAAAAAAAAAAAAAAAAAAAAAATGTACGGAAGTTCGTAGTCCCCGCGCACAGCGCCGTCGTCGTCGGTTTTGATGTCTCGGGAAACAGTAATAATAATAATATATGCGTACAGAGAGGTTGTTTTATCGAGGGAACGGGCGTATTTTGAGTACATTCGATTTCGTTAATTTTCGATCGCGTTTTATTTACTCGAAATATTCTAGACGTTTCATCCGTGACCCTCGGTAAAACCACGCGTCGACTATTGCTGTAAACATAAATATAGTAGAACAGGACGGAAAAAAAAAAAAAAATTAAAACATCGCGCGCAAGACTACAGAGCTCGGTTCGCGCGATCAAATATTTGGCGTACGTCAAGCTTCAAATATTTCTAAAATATTTGACAGTTTTGTCGAATACTATTTATTACCTTAACGAAATTTCAGATAAAATAAAATTGGTTTTCAATGACACCGAAGAGAGTAAATGTGTACGTATTGCTGGACCGAACACTGAACAGATCGAAATAGGTACCCACCACTGAAAACCGGCGGTGACCGGATTAGTGACGGGATCAGGAATTATTTACGTTTATGAATTTCGGTTTTTGGATTCTCGCGGGAAAAAAAATTATTATATTATGTAATATAACATGTGCGGATGAAGCACACGTATTAAAAATTACAAGTAAATGTCTTCGACCGTAATACACACGCGTCACAGTAAAACCAATAAATCCCTCGCCACGCCCCGAATCTCCAATACCCGCGAAATACTTATTGCATACTGCATACGAAGTAGATACTAACGTACTTATATAATCTCATACTTATTTTACTCATTTTCTAACCTTTGATCGTTTATTTTCGAATGATTTCATCAGTTTCCATAATTCAAAGTTGTATTTTTTTTTTCGCGGTCGTAACTCATGTTGCAGCTCTAATGTAATAACGTCCTAATGACTAACGATGTCGATGCAGTTTTAACTGCATCGTGATTGGCATCTACCGCCGTTGATTATAAATCAATAATCAACGCTGCTTTACCTATGACAATTGTCGTACAAATTAAATTTGCGCGGGTTGTGTTCGACTGGCCACTACAGAGTTATGGATAATTTGATCGTCTGAACCATTTTTCAAACAAATTTTCGAAAGTTTGCCGTTCGCCAAATATTTGATCGCTAGCAACAACGGTTCTCTTTCTCGATATCAGAATATACTCGAAATCATCCTGACGCTCGCTCGCTCCACACGAACGTTGATCGCGTTGTGCGTTATCTGCGCCTCGGGCGATAAATGTGGGTCGGACGTTGACTGACGCGCTCTCGTGTCGTAGACACAGTTGTGTAGAACGTTACCGACCAAACCCGATTTCGGGATAAGCTGGTTTATCCTTTACGCTAGATGTGTTTTGGCCTTTAAATCGCCGATATACACACATCCGTGTGTGAATTTTATAGTCTACGGATACGGGACATTAAATCTACTCGACCCCGATCGGAATGGAGTAGATTGCGCTTGCGGTAGATGGCGTTTTCGGTGTAGATAACATACGGCGTCGCGAGTTCCGAAGCCTTTGAACTCGCATTAAAGTCGCGTTAAAACGATGATAACGATGTTACGGAGCGAAAGCCTCGACGCAACAACCAGATAACTCGACTTCTTAAGAGCGTTATTAATTTAGGCATGGAAAAAAAAAAAAACAAAAACATATTAATATTTCGGTGTTGCAATATTGAAATCCGGATAGAATGTCTGAAACTAAAACTCAAGCTGTTTACGGAATTTTCAATACAATAAGGTTCGTATGCGCCCGGAGGGAGGGGGGCAAGACGAGGCATTTGCCCTCGCTAGCATTTAATTTCTGTCGTATTTAAATAATTTGTCTGTTTTTTTTTTTACCGATCTGTCGTGACGTGTAACTCAAACAAGAATATAAACATCTCTCCTTTACGCATTGCCTTTTCCTATTAGTGGAAGTATTATCGGAGGTCGTGAATAAAGATCTAATAAAGATTGCCCGTCTATACAATTTACCTGCGCTCGTGCCTACGAATAACACAACTGTTCTTCTGAAATTTTATATCCAATTGATTGCACAGTTCTGGGCGTTGTGAATCGCACAATTGTTCACCGTTACCGGGAATCTAGATGCAGTATGATTAATTGACACCGATAAAGGAAAATAACGCACTTTTGTTTTATATACGTAATCGGATACTGCGTACAGACGACAATGCGCGAACGAAATTACTGCAGTGCGCACGCCGGTAGACACTGGAAGACTCTCGTGTTTGGAGATGTCCGCGTCCCCAACGGCTGTTGTCGTAGCCAAGCCTAATCGCCTTTATTGATTAACAGTTTACAATTTATGTCTTAATGGGCATGACGAGTGTAGTAATTTGTTTACAGTTCAATCAGATATAATTTATTAATGCTATTGTATTGTGACGCATCGGGTATCAAAACAATTTAAAACGCGTGTTGTTATTGCAATATTAAAAAGCGAAGCGTAAAAACCAATAACCGATTGCCTGATGCCGTTAATACGTAATGCACGACAACTCTCCACTGGATCAGCGGTATTATGTATAGGTTCGTTGGTTTTATGATTTTCGTAAACAAACTATAGAACCAAAATGCAATTCTCCCGCTCAGAACGTGTCCCTCCATTAATACCGCGCGCATAGCTTTTTAAATAGCGATGCTTAAAATAATTTTTTTTTTCTCTTTTTTTTTTTTCTGACGTCCGATTTTCCCGACGTCCAAACCATCGTCGTCCGTTTGTCGCCCTATTCGGGCGGTCGGTGGACGTCCGTCCGCGTATACTGTTATAATGTTACGAACCGGACGGGATACACTCTCGCTGCATAACGTTATCATGTATGCGTGGCGGGGAAACGAAAAGGATTTGTCCGAGCGGAACGCGTTATTATTACGTCCTCGTCCCGGCGTGTACACCGGGGAACGTTACTCCTGCCGCGGTTGATGCTCCGTTTCATTGTTTCGGGTAATCGCGCGAAGGGTTCTCGCGAAAACATTTTAATAATGTCGGGAAAAAATTAAATAAAAACTAATAAAAAAAAAAAATTCGATATTTTTCTCGAATAAAAGTATAATTTTAATAAAAAATTCCAAAAGTATATTAAAAGAATTAAGTTACGAAATGGATATCTGCAGCGAACCGATCGGATGAATGTCGGCGAAAAGAAAAGTCCGTGATGCGAACGGCGAGAAGAGGGGATCAAAATATAAAATTTGTTTGGCTACGCGAAAATGCTCGTGAATTCGAAACTCGGTTCAACATGAGTTATTCTTGTGACACTATAAAAATATCGAAAATTCGAATGCTTTTTTTTTTTGTTTTTTGTTTTATTCACGTTTAATGTGAAAAATCACCGCGTTTCGTAACGCGTATTACCGAACTCGGCTCAGAATTTCGTTTTTATTAGCATTATATTATGTATCGTTTCGCGCGGATACGAATTGAATTGCACATTGCGGCGCGTCCGACTGACTCGCCCAACAATAGCATAATGGCCACTCTTTTAGATTATGAAAGGAGCGAAGATTGTATTGGTTATACAAGTTTAGATTCCGAGCGTGGCGAAGCTATTGGTTTTAAAATGCTGTTTATTATCTCTCTTTCATTCTTTCCTTGTTCCAGCCTGTGGACAAGTTTTTTCCTAGTTAACTCGCTCCGATCTATAAAGTGTAGCGCCTTTACTGAAAGCTCAAGTCGTTTAGATTGTACTTAAGAGAGGTCGTATTTTTGACTTTCGACGCCGTTTTTTTTTTAAATAAAATCACTTCGGTGAGAAAACACGTAGGAAAACGTACGGTTTCGTGATTTCGTTATTTTATAAAAACACGGACGACGTTATCTACCAGGAAAAATGATTTAATCGAAAAACCACAAGACACTTTTTTTGTTGCCTTTTCGATTTAATTTCGTGCATTATCACTGTCAAAACTGTTGAGCCACTTTTGAGTTTTTAAGGAATTTTAATTTTCGGAATTTTTTTTGCTGTAATTCGGTTATAAATACACGTTGAGTCTTGAAACTCGGTAATAATACTTATACTAGACTTACCTAGAAGTAATTAAATTTCAAAAATCGTCAGACGGTTTTTTTTGTTTTTTGTTTTAATTAGCATTTTGATATCAAATTTAAACGAAAACCGCAAACAAAATTGTCGGCACCACAAATTATGTATTACCAAACTGCGCTCGGAATCGTCTTTCGTCAAGCAATGGTTTATTGTTGCTTACAGAAATAAATGAAATAACCTTATGTATCCTAACCGTCCCAATTTATCGCCTACACCAGTGGCAGCTCCCGTCCCCAGTATCGGCTCTTTTTTATATTTTTATCCGTGACCAACTTTTCTTCTAGCGATTTCGCTCCGATTTTCAACCATAGCGTTTTTTTTCTGAAATCGAATCCGACTGGAGCGATAATCTATAAGGAGGTTATTTTTTGATTTTCCCAACTGTGTTTTCGTAACAAAATGGGCGAATACGGGAAAACAGGCGCAATATTGGACGTATATTATCAAAGAAAACACGTAATCGTCTCACCGTCATACGAC
Source organism: Cinara cedri (assembly GCA_902439185.1). NCBI lineage: Eukaryota > Metazoa > Arthropoda > Insecta > Hemiptera > Aphididae > Cinara > Cinara cedri. Next base: position 346,702 of record CABPRJ010001923.1, read on the forward strand.
GTGTACAGCGTTGACGAAGCAACACTATATATTGACCGGACCCCGCTCAGAATCCTATTTCGTCAACATTTCGGTTAATCGCTGGCGTACGCTAACACGGAAAACGCCAGCGCATTTCGTACGCCGCGTTAACGGCGACACATTTGTGCCGAGACTACAATAATAACGACAATCGCGTATACGTTGTACGTTACGACGAGGACTATCCGTGTGCCGCGAACCGCACGTACGAATATGTTATTATAATAGCCGACGGACACGGTAGTAATAATAGTAATATCGTCGTACCTATCGGATATTATTCATAAAAACCCGTCCTAAACTGTTATAATATCGTAACGTCGTATCGTACCTACATCGTCGGACGTCGATACCGTTGTATTATTTAAACGGCAAATAAAAATTTCGAAACGGCGGAAATAATACGGACGGGAGTTTTTATTTATTTATTTATTTTTTTTTTTTTGCCGTACTACCGCATATATCGACGTTTTCAATAAATAATCCCGTGCAGGTATTCGAGACGCGCCGGTCTTCGCGGGAAAACTGACTTCGCGATGCAATCAGTTTCGCGCGAAAAACTACACAATAATAACAATATTAATGCAACAACTGTGTTATCATAAAAACGTAAACTAATTTAGTAGTCTGGAGGAAGTTTCAAAAACGTGTACGTTCAATTTCCCGTCGAAAAAACGGCACTGTATTGTGTACGGAAAAACGATTTACGTATAATATTCGATGGTGTTTTTAGATTCTGGCCGGAACTAGGAATGTATTAGTTTTACAATCATGATTTTTTTTTTTTTTTTATGTAAACACTTTTTCTACCAGAAAGTTTACTCCAATTATCAGAGCCTTTTCTGAAAGAAAATGTTCTCTAGGTGGTATTAAAAAGAGATCATTGTTTTGAAATTCTCATTAATATTCAAGATAATGAGAAAACCGGGTTCTTTAAGTTAAAAAGGATTAGGTTAAGTTAACCTAACCTAACCTGGAAGTTAAAAATAAGATCGTCATTGGTAACCGTTTTTATTTATTTTTTGTTATTATTAAGGTTTTATTATTTTAATTTTTTTATAAACAATCATTGTTGTCATGGTACGATGTATATTATTGAAAAAGCAATACTATAGACCGAGCTATATTAAAATAAAAACAAATTTCGATTTCAATACATTCTTTTAACCATTATTCTATACTTAAGCATCAATATCAACTGAACTCTGTTCTGAATCGTTTTTTCGTTAGCAATGATTTTTCGTCAAAAAAATTAAATTCCCGTCTGTATCCTACCATCCCAACTTCCCCCCTACAACAGTGGCTGCACCCACTTGCGAAGTACGTCCGTTTTTTTTTTTTTATAATTTGAACTCTGTAAAAAATAATCTCAGAGACCTAAGTTTATGTTTGAAGGATACTTATATCAGTCCTATCTTGACGATGCACAATTTTCGAAATAATCTGAGGTTGTTTGAGTTATTTGAAAATCCGTAATCACGATTGAGTTTATTTTTTTTAAATATGTAAACAATATATGCCAAACTCCGCTTAGAATTGTTTTTCGTTAGCAATGGTTTATCGTCATGTACAGATATATAATAAATTAGGTAAATTCCCCAATAATTACATACCTTGTCAACTTCTAGACTACAACACCTATTTATACCATCATTTTGGTATAAAGTATGTCGTTTTTTAGTTTTTGATTTTCAGTCTATTGATTTATCTGTCGATAATCCTACCAAATCTGACAAAGATAGAAATTATTATATTACACGCTTATACTTAACTATTGTAAATGTTAGTGTTATTATACAAATAATACCACATACTGATATTTACGACTTAATAAATAAATAAAAATAATAAAACCTTTTTTAAACGGTACAGACGTTATATTGTTCGTTTTGAGCATAGATAATGAAGAACGATAGTGTAGGGGCGAAAATGACGACTAATCTTATCGAAAATCACGGTAGCGTAAGTAGCGGTTTGATAATTGGCTTCGGTTAACCGCCATTCCGGATTCTGAGCCTCTTTTTTAGAGATCAGTATGGGCTAGGGTGACCAAGCACAAAAAAATATACAGCAGGAGAAAATAATTTCAGCAACGCATTCAAAGTAATATTTATTAATAATTATAGTTTTTTTTTTTTTTGTTAATTTCGCATAATTATGGCAATATATTATATTAAACGTACCCGTATATTTTGGATGTATGACTACCGGCATCGGTTCTCGTGGTTATTATTTTTTTCATGAATACAGTCGCAATCGCTGTCATAATTTATAACGAATATCTTGTTGACAAATTAATTTTTTTTCGAAAATAAAATACGATTTTAATCCGTATGTCAAAACTAAAACGTTTATTTCTTCTAATCAAATAAAATAAGAATTGATATTACGGGAATAATTGGCGTCGGCATAAAAACGGGACAAATAGGGTGTCCTTACTTATATAATATAAATACCTGCGCGTTTATTACGTCTTTGGCGACAAATTCCCGACGCCAGCCGTTCCCGTATTTGTTGTCTATTATATCAAGAGAGGCGCGAAATCACTTGCATTCGAACGGCCGCTGTCCGGCGATTCCCGCAGGACGTTTTCTCGTCGATAGTTCTGAAAAAAGACGGGGGAAAAAAAAGGTCAACGAGTTATGTTATACATATTGTACGCAATCGCGTTAGATACCGCAGGTAGACGCGTGAAATCTCAAAAATTCCTCCCCCCCACCCTGCATCACAAAAAAAAACCCTTGTTTCGCTGTTACGGCCGTCGCGTATAAAACACCGAAACGGCTTGCTTTTTTTTTCCCCCTTTTTGTATATTGATACACCACAAGTATTTATTTACACCTGTGAAATGTGAATTTAAAAATCTTTGATTATAAAAGCTTTCGGGCAGTTTAATAAAAAAAAAAAACAATTTTTTATTCGTCTCATGTTTTATAATAATTGAATCGTATACGAGGTGGTAATAATAATATTGGGTACGTACGCGCAGAATTCCGTTCGCTGGTTAGGTTTACTTCGAATATTTATGTTAATTTTTAATTCACGATCGTCTATAAACCTGAAACCATTGTTACACTAAGCTCTTTCGAGCGAAACGATTTTGTCTATGATTCTATTTTTTACACGCGAACACTTCCTGTTTTCGGTTTTTCGATTGGTCAGCTGCAGCACGCCTCTCCGTGTTTCTCGGGTAAAATTCTCGATAGTTCAATAATAAATTATTTTTATTAAAATATCGTCGTAAAAAAAAAAAAAAATGTCAATAGTTATTTGGTATTACTCGTGGGCAAGGCATTGACATAGGCGCTATCGGAAAATGTTTACTCGTACAGATTGTCTGTACGGACGCAAAGACATAACGCACAGTGACTGTGTACTTTTTTTTTTTTTACAATTTAATCGTAATTTTTAATTTTTAATACGTATTGTGCAGTATAATATTATAAAGACGATAATATTCAGCGCGCGTTTACTCATCAAGATTATATTTATTTTTTTTATCTTACTGCTGAATTATTAGAATTTCAAATAAGAAAATTACATCGACAGACGAATGATAATAATTCACTTTTTCTCTCTCTCTCACTCTCACTCTCACTCTCTCTCTCTCTCTCTCTCTCTCTCTCTCTCTCTCTCTCTCTCCGACTGCCCGAGATAAAGAAATGTCGTTTACCAAAACACCGACGATATAAAATAATATACGACAATACGCGTTTCTCCGATTCGATAAAAAATGCGATCTCGTCGGTATATTATAATAATATCACTGTGTCTCGTGTGAAAAAAAAAAATTGTATTTTTGTATTCGTCGACAAAAACGCGGTACGTTTAAAATATATAATATCAAACGAATGTCATTGTCGCCCGGATAAAAAACGATGTAAATACGAAACTATAGACCCGCGTGGTACGTGGTTTTGCGGACATCGATAATATTATGTTTACGAATCGACCCCCGCGATGGTTTTCCACGATGTCGGCGTTCCGACAGACTCGGTCGTCGGTTTTCACGGATAGGGACGAATAACGCGCGTCGGTCGTCCGTTAGTCGTCGACACACACTGACGACGGAGACTACTCCATAAACTCTCTCTCAAAAAAAAAAAAAAAAAAACAAACCCGATATTATATACGGGCGTATTGTTGTCGCCGCGGGGTTAGGCCGCGGTACCGTCGCCACTGCAGGTTAAACACTGGAGAACGCGACCCGCGACGGGGTCCGGGGACGGCTGTCGATTGAATGGCGTCCATAATTTCGTTTTTTGTAAACGTACGGTATACTCACGTTAAAACGAATTAACAGTCGGTTCGGCCCGGGGAAATTTACCGTCTTTACCTGCGTCGTCGTCGGCCGTACGGTTGGTGGGTTGAGGGTTTTATACAGGTACCTGTATAAAATGCATACTATTGTACCGGACATCGCGGATAGTATTGGACACTGCGATATTTGAACGATAAATATGCCATTGGTGACGTATAAATACGAAATATGTTTTATCGAGCGTATAAAGTAGAAATGGGATTTTGGTGTTTTTGTTATTGCAGCACTTCGATATACGGTACGCCTAAATAAAAAGTAATTTATTTTGACGAAAATCGGTTCAGTGATTACTTTTTGTTGACTCGTCTACGAAAATCTCGGATCAAATACGTGTTACGTTCGGCGGCAACAACGGTCAGAATCGATTGAACGCATACATCCAGAGGGTGTTCTAAATAACGAATTGGCTTAAAATTTTTTTTTTTATTACGATGATATTTTCGCTTGATATAAAATTATGTACGTATCATAGGGTATGCGTGATAAAGTATTATATTTTTGTTTTTATTTGATTTTATATATTGTACATTTATATCGGAAAATGTGTTCTGTACAACTTGTACGATATATGAAAAGTATATTGATTACACTATCCGACATCTCACTCCGATAATCAAGTCACCGCTACTGCAACCTAATTTGCCTAAGGCTACACGCGTAAAACCGCGAATCGTCGGCCGCGCTCAATTGATCCGAAAACAAACCGGGGACACAAGCGCTCAAGCTATTGGCGTCCGTCACGCACGGACTCTGCACGGACACGCGTCGCCAACCTTATTGGACCGGTTAAGAGTAGTAACATTCACTCGATGATTTCATTAAAAAAACGTTTTCGGTCAAGCACTCGGTGTAAAACCGTGTATACGTTTTCACAGACGACGCGCGCGTTGCCGGGGTGCGAGACCGACACGCTGCAGACAACGACGCGACGCGAGTTCCGAATATTTATTTAAAACTCCCTTGCGCGTCATCCATATGTCCGACGTGTTCTCTCGTAACGAACCGAGGGATTTCCGGCAAACAGTCGTCCTGAATGAAATCGCGAAATTTAATGACGCTCCACAAACTCGGTAGGTAGCTGCCGTGTATACTCGCATTTGAGTCCGATTCGCACTTGTGAATCCAGCCTCGTCACGTCACGACACATTAAAACATTTTATAAACATAATTGCGTTGGGTAATTGCCTTGTGGCGTGTACACTTGTGGCCCGTACAGACGCGGCACGACACGTGGAGACCGTTCTAGCGAAGAATGTTTTGTCGGTCCGTCGGTGTCTGTCGGAATCAGTTTAACTGAAATATACACGTTACGTAATAAAATATTAAAATTAATAACACGAACGATAGAAATACACATTGAGTCGGTCCGAAACAACATAATTATGAAATTCAAAATTCGTACCAATCGTTTGAAGTGATAGGGGAAAAACGATTTCGCTAAAACCTTGACCAGATAACTCATCCCCTTCCCGTGTCAAAAAAAAAAAAAAAATTAAAATACGAAAATCCGACGTACGTACATACTGTACGTTATGCGCGAGTGTGTCTGTCCGACGTTGCCGACCGGCCATATGCGAATTGGACGACATTTGTGTCCGTCGTGCGGTACACGTGTAAATCTGGTTCTACTCAGATTGGTTTAAAAAAAAACAAAAAAAAAACGATTCCGAGGGAGCTGTCATTGAATTCCAGGTTGTCTGTAACCTATTGAACCTATATAGGTAATGAAAGTCGTTTTTCCCATACCGCGAGTAACCGAGAGCACCGGGAAATCGACTTTTAAAATCATTTCTCGTCGTTACAAAATCCGTCTTTTCCGTGTCCGCACTCGACGCATAACAATACCCCCGTGCCGTTCTACACCCCAGATGTCAATTCCACATTGCTGGTATACGTCGTGAACGTGTTTCGTTTAAAACGTTGATATTGTAGCGATTTGTTTTTCAATGTAATTTTAAATGTTGGAAATATTTTTAACGATATCGTCAGCAAGACCAACGGCGGGAAAAATTATGTCCCTTAAAATATTTTCCGAAACATCGAAGGGTTAAAAATCATATCGCCGTGGCGATATTAAAACCGTGCATGTTGAACGCACGTCGTACCGGCGGAGAGACTATTTCCAAGACCGCGCGCAATGTGTTCGGTACCGCGAACAATGACGAACGTGCGGATCGCCCCCGGTACGACCGGATACGCCGGATACCGTAATAATCACTAATAACGAGCGCTACCATCGAACGCCAAAACCGGAAAATTCGATCCGGCCGCGCACGGGAATTCGAACCGTCCAACGCGTTATTTTAAGGCCCGTGCACGTACGTGCGCCGCCGGTGTCGGAAATACGTGTTGTCGCGCGGTCTCGCTGTGTTTGCGCGCCGTGGTAACCCGTCAAGTCCGTGCACACGCGCGCGCGCGCGCTCGGACTCGGGATTATGCGCGAACGTAGCTCAGAATACGGACGGATTCGGCCGCGATTTAATCGCTTGGCGTTCACGCATTATGGCAAACCACCGCGGCGTAATGGGATCGCGTGCGCGATAATCGTTCGGGTTTCCGTGTATAATCCCTTCTCGCACGGTTCGCGTACAACCGGCGTAAAACCGACGCCGCGCGGTAACGGATTTGCGGCGGGAATGAAAAAAATAAAAAAAAAAAACATAATTATATGTGACGACGGGAAAAAAAAACCAACAACAAACCGTTGACCCGACCGCACAACGGGTTTATAGATCAGAACGATTCTCTGATATTGTTATTTGTTTTTTTTTTTTTTTTTTTTAAGCACCTATACGGGTATATAAATCCCTTATTGGCGCGCGTGTATTTTGACAGCAACAACTGTTTGGAGACGCGTAAACGATACGCAGTGACGTTGACGATTTCGCGTCCATACCCCTCCCCCTCCCCTATAATCATATCTGCGCGACGTTCCGCTGTGCTATAGCCGAAAACGACCCGTCTCACGCTTCGTATATTATATTTACACGGCACACGAAACGTATACACGATTTTTTTTTTTTGCGTTTCTTTGGCTACGAATACATTTTTCGTATACGCTATAGGCAATTTTTGGTTTTTGTCCTTTCTATACACTTTGTAAGTCGTATTTCTCAAGTTGTGCGTGTCGAACCACACGGTTTTTTGAGTTTAAAATATCTGCACATAGGGATTTATTGCATACCGGTATTAGCGGTCTAATTTCCTTCGTAAGTAAAACATTTTTTATTTTTTTGTCTGTTTCGGTTCTCTCATTTTTTTCCGTCAGACTTCTATTTTATCAATAATAATATTATTGACGGCAGTTTTATTCGATTATCGTGAGCATCGTTGCAGTTGCAGTGCTGAACGACAGTCGGTCGATGACAGTCATCAGTTCAGGGTATGCTCGGAATGAATTCCGGGCCCTCCTGTCGTTCCCGAATGTCATTCCTATTTAAACATTCGGATGACGGTTCTCGACTTTCCCGGGGGACGTTGTCCGACCAAGTTTTCCAAAATCGAAACGTCCGTGATCGCTGCATATCACGAATTCACGAAGGATTTAATTTCAACGGAAACGACTTCTGCGGTAACTCCTGTTTTTAGGGTGACTGTTGTAATAATATGATTTTTTTTTTCCCCCGACCGAGGGTAGTAACTTTATAATATATAGGGGAAATATATCGGGCCGGGAAAATGGCTGTTGGTGAGTTGCAGCCCGGCGTGTTATTTTCGATATTAAGACACGTGGATTCCGGCCCGATAAACCTTATGGCTGTTAGTTTTGGCCCGAGAACCTTAATCATGAAACTTTATGGCTGTATAGTACGTTTCATTGGGTATTAGATTTTACTGGTTATAATGCACCGCGTGAAATTTTCATTTAAAACCAAACAACTAAACTGAGATTTGTATGAAATTCAGAAGTCGGTAATGAATTATAAACGAAGAAAATGTGTAAAAAAAGAAGCGTAGTTTATTAGACAACAGATTGCAAACGCTAGCGCAACGAAAATTAGGTCAGTTTGAACTCGTTGGATCTTTGAGTTTTAAGTTTGGGTCTAACTAATAATTTAAAACAAAACTAAAAATGATGACAAACCTATAAAAAAAAAAGAAGAAAAAAAAGAAGAAAGACACATTTTTGGGAAACTACTCAGTCAACCTCCCCGCGGTGATCTCCTGGATAACACTAATAGCCTGAAATGATGTGATAATTATTATGAAGCATTGCGGCCGTAACACGTACGTCCCTCTTATAAATCCGGGCCGCAACTATCGTACTGGATTCAAAGACTGAGCCGTAATCCGCCGACACCGGAGTAAATTAGTCGATCGACGACACGATCGCGTATATTGTTACCGAACGTAATCGGCATTTCGGCAACAAACACCGCCCGAAAGATTATTTTGTGGCTAAAAAAAAAAAAAAATCGGCGTTTTAAATTTAATTTTAACAGAGTACGTTTAACTACGTCGAGTCTTTACTCAAACATAATATTACGTCGTTTCATTCGGGACGCGAACTAAACTAGTTATACATACCCTGTGCATCCTATTTTTGTCCCTCCAACGGTCGTATTTACATAAAATATACGGCAGTCATAATATATGGTTATTATAGCCGGTTATGACGAGAATTCGCAAAAGGGCCGTTACGTGTCTGCACTCGGGCCGTCACGCGTGATCACCAATAAGGACAATAATGTTCTATTTTTTTTTTCCCCACGTTATACGTGCGATTTAGTGTACGCTTACATGTTTTTCCGTCGTTTCATAATGTTCAAAGATTATTATTGTTGAAACAGTGAACGGACCGAAGCCATAAACGTACGACCGATGACTAAACAGTCCGTGCTGTAAAACTGGACATTATGATACCTTATAATTTTGGACCTATACAGAACCGGATTAAGTATGGGACCGAGAGTGATACGCATACCAGAGCGTCTAGGAAAAAAGAAAAGTTTTGAAATCGTGGATTTTCTACAAATACGGGTAGACTGTACAGTTGGGTATACAATTAGACGTTTGTTGGCTATTTGTAATAAGGACACTTCTTTTGATTTTTTAGCGTACACTTTTCATAAAATATGTTAAATTTTGTACCATTTTGTTAGTGCGTTATTCGTTCTGTACGTTTCTGTATTTTCAAATCTAATCCGTTCAGAGGACAGAAGCCCGTAAAAATAAAATAAACAAATGAAAACAATCGTTTCGTTAATAAAAAAAAAAAAAATAAAAATAAAATGAATAATATAAATATTAACAATTTCAAAAACAGTTGATATTGTTTACGGGTGTGCTGCTACTGTTGTATGTGAGAATTGTTGAAGGCAGAGTTATTTAATTAATAGTTATCAACTGCACGGAACGATGAATCGCTAACGAAATGCGATTTTGACTTTTATTTATTTTATTTTTATTTTCGTTTTAATAATTCAACGCTCGTAGGGCAAATTTACAAAATTAAATACATTTTGAGCGGAATTCGGTTATGCGTGTTCCGGAATTCCACGGTATTTTTATTAAAATTTAAACTGAAACGCTTATGTAAAAAATAAAAAAAAATAAAACTTTTTTTTTTTTTTTTATTCTGTGAATTGAAGTAGTCGATACAATTTATACTTTATTTAATAATACTTGTGCGTATTGTTCCACGTAAAATGTGCGTGTGTTTTTTTTTCTTGAATTAGATATTATAAATGTTTAATATTATAAACTGTCGCGCCCGCGATTGTAATGTACCGCATTCACGTCCTGTACTACCCGTGCAAATGTACAACCATAACGTCTGACTGGAAGTCATAATAACTGTACAACATCATTTATTCACTGCGTTCCGCGGGGTGACATCTAAACGTTACAATTTAATATTTCATCGGAGATGATGATGATGACAATAATAATAATAATAACAATATTAGGTATCGGGTACGGCGGTAAAATACGAGTAGGACTCGTCGGTAAACGTGTCACGCCTCAAACACGAAACGCGACTATTAAATTCTATTATACAAACCGGACAATTACGCGTTTGTAACGGGCTTAGGTGCCTGTAATATAATAATAATAGTAAAAAAAAAAAAAAAGAAGAAAATCAGTAATTACTATCAATTTACGATATCGATATTCCCGCGGACGCCGTCATTTTCCGTTCTCCCCCTAACCGGCTCCCCGGCGGCCGTCATGATATTCTTGTAACGCGACGTTACGCACGGCAATATTATCGCTCATAATCATACACGCCGGCGGTTCGATCGGCGTGCTTAATCCGCGGCCCCCCGGGGAGGGGTGGGGGGTGGGGGGTCCCGGAGTGAGCCCGAAGCCCGAGGGCCGCCGTTGGGCCCGCGCGTTGACGTTGTACGGGTCGGAACGGTCCGTGCGCGCGCGCATATGCCCGCCCGCGTACGGGACCGGGACGAGAACCGCGCGAGACGAGAATACGTTGTTGTACACGCCGCGCCGAGGACGCGACGATAATTACCGTACTCGGGTACGTTTTAATCGTTGTTTTATGTAAGCGGCGACCGTTTCCGATGAAAAAAAAAAAAAAAAAATTAAAAAAAAAATATATATATATATATGTGTATAAATTATAGGCGCCGCGGTTGTTTTGCGGTTTTAATAGTTCTTTGGTTAGCGGCTAGCGCGGTACCTAACGGTGTACGTCGTACTTTTTGTTTTTTTTTTTTTTTTTTGCGACGACGGACTGCACATTTAACATCGAACCCCGGGGACGAGAACAAAAAAAAAAAAAAATCGAATCCCGTCGAATCGATACCTATTAATAATACGAATTATTATACCGAAACGTAATTGACGTGTACGCGGTCTAAAACGCGAAAACGTATTTCGGTTTATCATAAAATATCGTAGTCCGCGGGGGCTCGCTGGCGGCAAATCGTTTCCTCGGCCGCGAAAACAAACGCAACGAGCGAGTACAAAGGGAACGCGGGGGTTCATCGCGTGGTTCTTCCGTGGAAACAGAAAACGCGAGCCACGAAACGATCGGCTGCCTGGCGGACGGACCAAGACGATTTTTGCAAAATTTAAGTTCTTGGGAAATTTAAAAATGACAAATCAAGTTCCGCATTAATTGGGTGTACTGGTTACATAAAAAGAAATCCCAATAAAAGCTTTTATCAGTTTTATCTCGTGATCGCGCGTACCGCACCCAGTTCAATTATTGCCCGGTAACAGTCGCTGACCGCTTTATTTCAGAACCACCGTGGCCGACAAAAACAAACTTTGAAACACGCAACCAGAATAGCAAAAAAAAAAAAAAAACATTAAAAATAATTAATATGCGCACATTCGACACCGAATTCGGGATTGGTGACACCTATCCGACAAAATCTGAACTGGGTACAGCATATGCGATCTCAAGAGGTATGCTGCTCCTATGCTTGCGAACAGAACCGTGCTAACAGTGCACACACATTATATTAAATTTCAATATAAATTTTCTATTATCGATCGCTACAAGTTAAGATAATTTTTGATCATAGTTAAAATTGCTTACTATATAATACGTAAACAAGTACTATACTGTTTTTCATATTAGAGAATTCTCAGTGCACGGATTCAACTCGCCACAAACGACCACACTTAGCCACTTTAAATAATACTATTAATTGTTTTTATTTTGCACGATTGCACATATTCTGTTCGTTATTATCATTATTATATTTATTATCACTCTCAATAAATCGTATTCGCTATGTATTGAGCGGTACGCTGAATGATTCGTGGCGACCTATGGATATTAGACGGTTCGCCGTTTTTTTTGTTTTTTATTAGAGTAAAGTTTGCGCGTATCTTTTCGAAAACATATAAACGACAAACATTTTGATTGTACTATCATTCATCTGGACTCGTCGCAATACTGGAGTTTCTAAAAAAAAAGTCTAATTTGTGAGTGGCACGGTGATATTTTTAAAAATAAACAAAATATAGTTTTTGAATGTCTAAACATTATTATTGAGTTTAACACGAGACTTATCTTTAAACAAATCAAATCACTCGCGGTGTTATTTCTAGACCAGCGTTCGCTTTGCGTATAATAGTTATTTCAACACACGGTCCATTTGGAAACCTCGTTAAAATCGTGTTTTATGTAATACACGTGTGACGTTCGCGCGCTGTTGTCATCGGGGAGACGGTTCCCCGGGGACTTGGAAAATATCCACTAGAAAATTTTATACACTTAGTACCTACGTCTCGTAAATTATATTTTAAAATAGACTGCCTCCCGACATATCATTTTATTATTTTAAATAGATCGGTATATTACTGCAGCGTGATGATATTTTTTGGCATTCATAATTTAATCCGTGGTGTCTTACTTCGTGTATTTTCATTACTGGATACGTCTACGGAGTAAGGGGAGTTTGAATTCCCCGGGCCCGTATGTGGATGTAAAGTTTATATGTATAAAATGTTTGTTAAAAATTTTTGCGGTATAAAATGTATAATCAAAAGGCCAATTTTGAAATTCGGCCCCAGAGCCCCCTGGACAAGGGGACTAAGGAGTCCGGCTCTGAGTCAACTATTAAAACTTATTTGTTTCAAGTTATTTATATCCAATACATCGATAAACAGCAATTATCGATGTACATTTAATTTGTTAATTAAACTGTACAAAATGTAATTTATACATTTTTCTCGTAGTTTTACTCGTTTATGCGTTATACTGTATAAGTTAGTAGAAGTAAGGATTTTGGTTTTTTTTTTTTTTTTCTGGGGCTATCAATCCCTACTTTTATATTGTTGTTATTGGTTAGCATTGATCCTAAGTAATTAAAATGAGATACTCTTTCGAAACTGTGATTTTCTACTTTCATTATCTCACTTTTTGGAAGCTAATCTCTTTCCCGTTCAGTAGTATATATTCTGTTTTACTTTCATTAATTAGTAGACAAACTTTTCCTGCAGCTTTAACAAGTTTTCGGTTCAACAATTTCACTTCCTCCATATCATTCCCTGTGAGAGCTATGTTATCATCTGCATAGGCCAGAAAGCCTACAGATGTTTGTCTTTAAGCGAAATTCTCTACTTAGTGACATTTATCTCGCCAACAACCTTACTTAAGGTAAATATGATAGGTGATAATGGTAACCCCGATTCCGAGGTTTTATTTATTTTTTTAGCTTTTACCTCCGTATATTATATTCTATATTCTATGTTTTTTTTTTTTTTTTAACCAGATGATTTCATCTTACGACATGTTGCATATCTAAAAGTACTTTTTTGCGACTTCACACAGTTAGACTTTACGAGAATAATTAAAATCGCAATATAATAACTATTGTTTTAATACACGTATAACTGCAACTCGATAACTAGAGATTTAGAAAAAACGAAAAAAAAAAAAAAAATGTTAAAATAATAGTCGTTTGAAAACATAACTGTATTTTAATCTACAAAAAAAAAAAAAAAATTGTCGGCCATGCATTCACTGAAGTCTAAATTTAAAAAAAAAGTAATGTCGAAATGCGAATAATTTATAAGTACTTCGTGTACGATAACTTCCTCTCGATAACAACGTCACCCGGAAAAAATATTTATTGTTACTTTTGAAAAAGAAACGCACTGTATATTATATCAACGATCGCGGTCAGCGCTCCAAGGGACATGCCGAAGGGGGAGAAAAAAAATTAAAATAAAAAACTATCCGAGCCAACTCAGCTGTTCGGGGTCTATATAAACGTTATCCACGTCTCGGTAATACGTCTCGCGCTAACGACCGAACACATCGATACGTCTTCGCGTGGTTTTTTTTTTTTGTACATCATCCAGCGGGTTCGTTTAGAAGAAAGCGACGGGACTATGTTTATTTTTGTTTTTTTTCATTAGGCACCGTACCGTCATCTATACACGCCGTCATCATTAATTTCGAAACTTCAGCCACCCGTCTGACTGCGAGACCTCGTCTCCTTTACGCAGTTTATTAACTCGATAAAAAATAATATATTTATACACCTATTATCAGTGTCCCTTGCAGGCTTACAGGCGCCGCCGCCGCCGACGATGTACTCGATATTGAATCGCACGCTCCAAAATTATGCATTCGAGTATTAATAATATATTTTATCGTAGTACCGAGGCTTCGTATGATGCTGCGACACGCGAAACCTTTGATCGCGCGCAACGAGGGCTTTGTTAAATAATCGATTTATTAAATAACGCGTACGTATTATAATATGCGTAGCGATAATACTCGCGTTACACCGATGCGCCCGGGATTTTTCAACTGTAGGAGTAGGCGGAACCCGGTAAATTTATTAATTTCTCGAGTTTATCGGGCAAACTTTTGTATGATTGCGTTGTGCAGTAAACGGTATGCAATTATAGTTCGCCGACGCGCGACGAATCGAACCGAGCGCAATGTCACGATTATGAGGGGTGGTCTCGGAGGACATTGGGCCCGATCCCGGTCTTGCTGCGACACTCGTACGGTCTCGCTCCGCACGAAAAAATTATAAAAATAATTGAACACCTAACGCAGGACTGGGATTCGGGTTTCGATATCGAAGACACGCATTTATAATACGTACAGTAATCGGCGAATAACTTGGCACAATGGGCGGTACCGTCGTTTTTTGGCGGTTGTATCATAAACTTGTTTTATTCGCTCGACCGTCGCCAGGATGCGAGATTTCGACTATCCGGGTTATAAATAGTTTACGTTGCTGTTTGTTAATACGGCATACACGTCACATTACAGAATCCTATTTAGATTCTAATAGTTTGTCTTGTTTTGGCTTCGGTGTTGCACATTCAACTTTGACGGGACTGCAGGACCAAGACCGATTTTGTTTTTCACTGAATTAGTCGATCGCGCATATACCTATGCTATAGTTCGCAATGCGTTCAATAATTCTATTCAGTAGCTATAAGTTTACAAAGCCGAACAGTTTATATAATTTTGTTGTATTTTAACAAGATCAAATGGAAAGGGGTGAAGCCCTCTAAGCTCCCCTAGGTACGCCACCGCCAGTATAAATTATGCGAAGCGACCTTTGATGCGACCCAAATAATTTCTTTTCGACGTTTTTCTCGGGGCGGTTCTGACTGTAGCGTAGAAGCAGTTAATGATTTTACCAAGACGCGTTTTTTCTCTCGGAAAACGTATTTCGTTCGGATTTTCAGCATCTCGCAAAATGCGGATTTATCGCTCGCCGGTACTGTAAACGAAATGTAAAAACAACAAGAACCGACAACAAAACAACGATACACCGGTTTCGGACGAAACGGTTGGGCACCCAAAGATAATCGTTTAAAATATATTATGTGTGGTATACATCATTAAAACGAAGGTGTAAAAAAAAAATAAATATCGAGTCAGCTCTTGCGCGCGCGTAGTTATGCGGTCAAAATTTTCCGAAAACGAACGTAAACGTATTTATTAGTTAAATACTACCATACGGTTTAAATATTCGAACGCGATTTTTTAATTTTTTTTTTTTTTTATATACAAACAAGCGAATCCACTGTAATAAATCGTTTGTACCGATTTGTCGTCAAATGAAATTAAAACGCTCGTGGACTTAACGAGGGAAACGATGGGGCGCGGTGATAAGACGATCGCGTTGGGTTCTCGGTCGCATGACATTTCGCGCGTTTTTGGGACCCGGCCAAATCTCGTAACATCCTCGCCGGTTATAATCCGACCGTTACGGAATTCTCGATATAATATTTATACGCACGCTTCCGCGGCATACCTATACCGGGTACCGAGTACCCACTCGGTTCGATATTTTCGCTATAAGTCTTTTACTTTATGACGCACTTGTATATATATATGTGTGTGTGTGTGTGTGTGTGTGTGTGTGTGTGTGTGTGTGTGTGTGCGATGACGGGATATAATATACAACACACGAAACTTTACGCTCCGCCGCGACGACTTGTACAATAACTCGGCGGTAAATGGATTAAGCAACCGTAGACGTGTATTACATTACCTATATTATTATTATTATATAGAGAAGAAGCTTTTGCCACGAGCTCAGCGCCGTGCTATTGTAGACTGCGTACACGTATAGGCTCAAAGACGTGTATTTACACTTTCGGCGCCCCGGGGCGTTGTACTTTGGACGCTAATTCCGGTAATGAGCAGGAAAAGAAAAAAATCAATAATAAGGTCATCGACTGTACTGTTATCGAATTCACGTTTTAATCGTAACATACAAAACGTTTATGACAAATACCAACGGAAACGTAAAAACATGGTTTTTAAATTTCCGGTATGAGTAGCATAAAACTAGCAGGCCAGCACGTGCGGTGAACTATGTCAGACGTTGATATCAATATTAACGCGTTAACGACGTGTTTGCATCTTTGGGAGAGACGGACATTTTAGTGATGAGGAAAAAACAGTAAAAACGTTTTTTTGACGACCTTTTAAGTTGTGGCGTCCGTAGCAATTGCCCCCATTGTCCCCTCTAAATACGTCCCCGGATAGGCACCGGTTATTATGTCTGGGATAGTATCGCTGGTTGCTCAGCAATTCAGAACTTGGTAAATAGTCCGTGGGACGACGTTTCGCTTTACCTATGAGATATGAGTATGTTTTTTTTAAAAAACAAATAATGTAATAATAAATTATTTAGAAATACTGTTCAAGGGTATTCGAATGTATTTTTTTAACGAAGTTTACAAATACGCATTTTTAATATATTTACAAATATCACACGCATTTTTACTAGGAATGCTATTGTGAAGTATCTATTTGTAAACGATACGCTTTATAAAAGTATTCTTGTAGTCTACACCGAATTCACGTTTTATTTATTCGTTTTTTCGGCCACCGCCATATTTCTGCTGTTTTCAGACGAAAAGTTATCGCGACAGCCACTCGCGACTTATTCGTATACGGAATCGACGCGTTTACCCAAAACGAAAAGAAAAAAACGGATTTTGAATCAATTCAAATGCTAAGGCTATGCAACATGTATATCAATATTTTACAATAATCGGTCGTTTACTATTTTAAAACGAATATTTCAAAAATAGATGGGAAAAATTCGAGTGACGGAGCTCTGTAGCTGATGGTCGTTTTGTTTTGTTTTGTTGTTCAATTTGCGAGTTTCGAAAAGTCGAGGAGAGTTAGTAGTAATGTATAGGAAAATTCAATCGGTGTTTTCCCCGCTGATTATTTCCCAGCGACACACAAGCCGTATACAAACGAATAAGCAACCAAACGATTAAAACTACAACGCTGGCGAAAAACACGTTTCTCCAGAGACGACGAACGTGTTAATAATTTGTTCGTTACATAGGATCGTGCGAGTCTATACGGATTTTACGATTTCCGTTGTCCTTGTAAAAAATAAATGCGACGAAAAAAACCCGAGGAAATATATTATTCCTTTCGAGACTGTCTGCAACGGTTCGCGGCGGCGCGTCTAGTTTGCACGTTTTTCGAATACAAGTCCGTTAAAATACGACTTCTGTCCCCGGGTGTATTAATAATATAATATTACGTACACGTGCACATTATATAATAATAACTTTATTGACTTTTTTCTCTTCGTTTTGAATAATCAAAAGGCAGCGGATAGCGGCACGACGTTGACGTTGGTTCCGAATAATTTTGCTTGCGGTGTTTTTCGATCGTTAGGGTGCGATTGGATCTCATTATCAGTATTTACACTACGATTGTGCCGTTTTTCCGTGTCAGTCGACTTGATTTTCAAAAATGACGACCCGCGTTCCGAAAAGAAGCTACGGTTTGCTAAATAATATGGAATTCTGGAAATAAATTAGGGTAAAACGATTAGAACCGTCTAACGAGATACCTAGTATTTTCGACCGATTCTGTAGAACGGGGGCGGACAAACAGTCGATCGCGGCCCGTTTTAGTGTCGATCTCCCTTTTTCAGAATTTGTTTATAAAATCGGTAGATAAATCATTTATCTTAATAGACATCGTTGTCTTATCGTCAGTCCGATCAAGCAATGCAATTCATCGACCGGTGTTTTCACTGACAATTTTATTTCTGGTACATTTAATTTATAAATACTATTATTACAGTGTTTAAATTTTAGTTGTATTATCTGTGTTCATCATTAAACTTATTATGTTATTAATAGTTACATATTTTTTTTTATTTTTTGTGAAAATCGATCATCAAAGTAAAAAATTATGTTCTGAATAAATCTCCAACCAAAACAAATTTGACCGCCCCTGCTTTAGAACATCCGGGAAAATGCGTAATCAAAGTCCGCATAATATTATTGTCGCTGCAAAGGATTCACTTTTACTTTCGAGCTTACTTTCAAGGCTGGATGCACTTTCACCTCCCGAACAACCTGCAGTTAATTTCTCGTTCGAATAACGTTTAATTTCGTTTTCTTTATTTTTTCTTCCTTTTATTCAATTGGCTTTTAGAACTCTCTAGTTTCTAAGAGTTTTTGCCACCAGCACAACACTGCGTGCCACTTATCCCAGTCGTGCACCGTTTCTCTCCGCGTGCTCATATTCTCGTATTCCTTAGGTCCTCTTCAACTACCTACATATATCCATTTCAGAGGTTTTCTCCGAAGTCTCCGTGCGGTTTCCATTCTATAGTACTGATCCGATTTATTTTTTCTACTCAGTCAAATCACGCACTTTGTGTTCGCACAACGGTGTCGTATTTTTCGTTATATTTTGACACTTATATAGACGTCTAAAAAATCGTGGGATGGCAAGCGTCTTGAGTAATATATTTAATTCGGTTGTGATCTAACGCAACGAATGAACGGCCGGTGGATCGATAAGTCCTATAGTGAATTGTTCATCAGAATCGGGTAAACATATATTATACCAAACATATCACGTTCAAATTCAATGCACAGATGTAGATGGTTCACTCGAAAAACCAAAGTTGGCATCGCCAACAAGATACTCCTTAAATTTCATAAAAAATCTAAGTATTCGAAAATATCGGCTTTAACTATATATTTAACAATTCCAAAAATCAGAATTTAAATGTATGCAAAACTAAACAAGATAATAGGGTCAGCACGCTTAGTAAATCACTCTGTATATTATACAGCAGATAGTGTTATCTAGTGGGTAGGCCTCGTAGGGCCGAGCCCACTCATTTTTTTCCGAAATTAATACGATTTTAAAACCGAACTCCTTTAGTAGTAACTCTTTATTAGTCTTTCTCATCCAAACATATGCATTATATTATTTTATCTGGTCTACGCGGAAAAATATTTCTAGCCTCTGGTGTGATAATAAATGTAATTAAAAAAAAAATCTAGAAAATTATAATTTTTTTTTTTACAAACTACTCGCAGGGTATTGGCGTAGCTACTAATTCGCAAACCCGGCAAAAATGGCGGGATATCGGTTGTTATCCCGTAATAAGTACGCTTATGAATTAAGAGGACTACTGTAAACCCGCATGTACTGTCTCAGTACAAAAGCAATGCTCACGCAGATCAAGTAAAACCAGCTTAATTTTGATTTTAGTGTAAAAGTACCTATTATGAAATTCATATAGAAACAATATTTTTGAGGCAATGTCATAGGTGTTTTCTGGATTATGAACTATTAAAAAAGTTACAATTATTTAAAAAAGAATAAAAAAAAAAGGTTTGTGTATCTTTTATATCGAGCTGTATATGTTGAGTAATACAAAAACCCTAAGACGTTCCCTTCAAAATATTGTCCTCAATAAATTTCATAATAGGTACTTTTACTCTACGATCAAAATTAAAATAGTTTTACTTATTTTGCGTAAGCGTTGTTTTCGCATGTTACCCGGCAGTTGGGCTGAGACAGTTGGACGGAGTGTACAACATAACGTCCCATTAATTGTACCGTGCACGACGAAAACCGTTTACAAACCGTTGATCCTGTATCGCGGACAAGACGAAATAATACGGTATTAGTTTTTTTTTGTTTTTTTTTTTTTTTTTTTTTTTGCGGGGCGGGCAGGCGGAGAATTGTCCGTACGTCCGATAAACGCGCGGTAAAGATTTTTCCCCGTCGTCGTCATATTATATAATATATTTTAAAAAACGAGTTTTATAAGTATCGGAGAAAGCTAACCCGTCAGAACTTTACAATAACAAACACTGGGGGTTTTTTTTTTTCCGCTCATCGCGTAAACTATATAGGTATAGTATACGCTATGCTTCGAAACGCATTTATTAAAAAGTCGAATAACACAAGTACTTACGTATATTATACTGTATAATGCGAAACAGTAATGATTCAGAAAATATTATACGGGCGGTAAATCTCACTTTCCAATCTTCGGTCGACAAATGTTTTTTTTTTTTTTTTATATAAAAATATGGAAAAAATATTGTACCGCGTTCAATGTACGTTTATTATTTCGGTAAGAGAAAAACCCCCCGGACGATATTCACCGATCACTCGGTAGGCCATTATTTTAATTTTTTTTATACAAAGATCTCCCGTTCGAATTATATATTATTCAATTTGATTATTATTAAAAGCGTCCGTTTCAAATATCGATTTCGTGTACACTTAAATATTAAAATACTATTATACTTATATTACTGTACGACAGAATCGATCGAACAACGCGAATTTCCGTTCCCCTTTCAAACATCGAATTAGTTCCATAAACAGGTCGTCCTTGTTGGGGAGTTGTCCCCCGAGATAAATGGACTTACATTGGCATTTAGCATTTATTCATTGGTCCAGAAGTAAACGAAATAGTCGTAAACAATATATTATTTGACGTAATTTTTTTAGATTCCGAGTGTTGTTCGCAAGAATGTATTAGTTTTACAAAGATGTTTATTTTTTTTTTTTTTTATCATCTCATACTGTGATAAAATTGTCTACCGGAAATCATGCTCCGACATGTACGTGTGGCACTGTTATTAATAGGAAACATTATCTACTTTAGGGGGTCTTTTTTTTTAATTTTCCAAGCGGTTTTTATAATAAACGGAAAAGCCCGGGATAAAACGCGAGAAAAACGGGAAAATTACGAAAATAATGCTTTTTATTATTTTCTATTTTGTTATTTGTAATTCAGTTAAAAAATATTCGTAGAGACTTGGAATTTGGACAGGAAACTTATATTCACCTTTTCTAGACGCGGTGAAACTGTAAAAAATATTCGAGCCGTATTTGAGCTATTTAGAAAAACATTTTAATTTCGTAAGCAATATTTATTTGTTATAAATTTGGTATATTTGGTGTATTTTTCATTGGTCAACTCGTGGAAACAATCGTTAGACGGAACCGGAATGCGTGAAAACGGAACAGGACAGGAAAAAGAAAATTTGAATATGTTTGTAGTAACGCGCATGCGGACGACCGAACGACCGGGAGTCTGGTTCCGCCCGTCGAAAATCCGTGCGTAGCGTACGTCGGGCACTGACGTTTCGGAAAACAAACTGTTACATTCGTATTTAATTACCGGGTGTCGCGCGGCGTGTACGCACAAAATAACGTAAACATTGTGACAAGCAATGCGCGCCCGTCGTACGCACGCCGCGCCGAAACCCTGCGTTCGCGGCACCGCGGTAATTTAAAAATATCCCGGACGACGTCATCGCGTCAGCAGACGGCCGAAACGTAATTAATACCGTTCGCGCGGGGTTTTTTTTTCTTCGTGTTTTCGGTCACGCGGTACGCGGCACGACGCGCTGCGCGTTCCGGCGTCTCGTCGGTTTTTGTTCTTCCGTTCTGCGCGCGTTCATCGGCCGCGCCGGACGGACGGCCTCGTCCGCGCAATCGGTGCCCGACGACCCACCACCCGATCGCGCGGCACGCGACAACGGACGCGACGGATTTCCAACGCGGACCCGACGGCTGACAGTCGACCGATTGTCGACCGATATTTCGCCGCGCCGCCGTCCGACTAGTCGCGCGCCCACAACGCCATAACAAATACCGACACTATAGGACGTTGGTTTCACCGCGGCCGCGGCGGCGTTCGCTTGTCGCGCGTTACCGGCCGTTCCGAAAACGCGGCGGCCGCTACGTCCGTTTCGGCCGGCGCACTCGGCGCACTCGACGCACTCGGCCCCGGGTTTGCGGCCGCGGACGTGAATTTCCCGGGACCGGGCGACGTTCGCGTTGCCGCTGTACGGCTGCGCACAGTGCCTCCGCCGTTTTCCCGACACACCGCCGCCGCCGGTTCCGATTACGATAACGGGACCGCGGCGAGCGGGCACACGGCAGCGTGTTATTTTACTGCCGTATTATTATTATTATTGTTGTTGTCATTGTGAATATTCCGAAACGCCGCGACGGCGTGACGCACCGCGGTGCGGGACGTCGGAACGAACGCGCGCCCGGGTCGGGCCGTCTTTTCGGATCGAGGGACGTGCGCGCGCGCTCTTCGACATTATACGGCGTGGTTTCCGGGGCCGAATCGACGAGCACGCTGTTTTCTGAGTAGTTATCGAGAATCCTATACGGAACGGGGAACGCGCAACACGTCGGTATTTAAACCGGAGCAACGGCGAGCGCTTATCTAAACGTCGAAATACGGTTCCGAAATTCGCGTCTCCGGTGTAAACGAATGTTTGAAAACGTGTGAAATTAGTGATCGGAAATGGCGGGCGATTTTTTTTTTTTTTCTTCCGGTTCGTCATCGAATCCAGCGGCATACAGTGTATGCGTGCATAAACTGTGATATCGCGGTTTTCGAAAAACCGCCCCGACTAACGGGGACTCCGAGGGTTACCTCAGATTTTCCTCCAGGCGTGTGTGCGTTCGTAAACCGTTTATAAACGCTCAAACGACTTTTTACGCGCTGTGTAAAAAAACGTTCGGAAAAAAAAAACACATTCTCGTTTCGCTATAGTGTTCGCGCAGTATCGGGCGTATAGTGCACATGGTCGTATATTGTCGTTGGAAATTTACCGAATTTCTTCGTACGCGTGTCACCGGTCCGTGGCGATAAAAGAATCGCTCTGTATAATGTTACCGGGTGAACCGTATATTATGTAAATAATACAGTGTTGCTCGTTTTGGCGTCTTTTTATCTCTGCTGTTTTTTTTTTCTCCGGCGGGAGGGCGGGAGTTTCACCCCGAAACGCCGTATAACAATAAACATCGCGTGCGGTTTGTTGTATCGCAAATACGCATAATTTACAATAATACCGCGTTTGCACTATTCAGTGAAATATCGGACTCGGGCGTACTCGTACGAACCTACGCGCTACCGTCACAGTCGACGCGCACAGTGCACAATTCCCCGCACTGCCGCCGTCATAGTGTATAATATAAGTTTGTATCGAGACAAACCGAGTAGTTTCTACCAAGTGGTCGAAGTAGCTAAAAATAAGCGGAGGGATGCCTAAACTATTATGCTATACTTATGTTACGGCTTATACACGCGGGGGCGATGGGGCAGTTGAACCTCAACGGCCCTGTACCTTATTTGTACGATACGATTTTCTAAGTATAAAGCATACGTTTTTATTTTTCAGTTTGGCGTTTTATTTGTCGACGAATTTGAATTGCTATGTACACATAATTATATTTTTACTTGAAACGTAAAACATGTTTATATAAAAATATAATTTACGCGCGTGTAGTTTATCAATAGGTTCTAACCGTGCGCATTATATCATTGTACAGTAGTTATAAAAACAAATAAAAAAAAACTAAACCTTTTTTTTTTTTATATAAAAAAATGGTCTAACACAGACGATAATGACATTATTGCGATGTAAAAACACCAATGTAAATCGATAATCTTTGTGTATAACTATGACGGGGACGTATTATTTTGGACGAAATATGTGGATGGATGAAAAACATAGATTTCAATAAGCGGCGGGATGTCCTCGGCCCCGTATCGCCTCGCGCGCGCCGACCACCGCCTGTACCGGCGCGGTTTTCGCCGGCGTTTTGCAGTGTGCTCGCGTATTTTACCAGCCAAAACGGTAATCGTATTGCCGTGTAACGTATACACGCGGGCAAGTGAATTTGAACCGCGTGTACGCTATTGTTTGGATACCGACGACGGATCGCCGCAGTTACCCGCGGACACGAAAAGCACCCATGGCGATATTCCGCCGTACTCGCGTCGTTGTAATGTGCCGTACGAAAACGAACTATTGAAATTACCCGTACACAATGTTATAACAACAACAACAACAATAATAATAATAATAATAATAATGCTCGCCGTGATAATAATATTATGCGGTGTATTGTTATCGTACTCGGCGCGACGGTCTGTGTGCGGTACAGGGTGTGCATACCACTCCTTATTATTGTCAAACGCCCGCGCACAGTTACACACGACTATTATACCAGCGGTCGAAATCTGTTAAAATATTCGACTTATATTATACGGATAGGGCGGCGGCGGACGAGATCCGGTCGTCGATTAAAAAAAAAACCGTTTTACCGTAACGTATATTATTATTGTAAAGCCGCCGTAACTCATTTTTTTTTTTTTAGAAAAACAAATTACTCGAACGCTCCGCGCATATAATATCGACACGAGATTTGTCGCGGGAGAATATTTTACAAGCGAGATGGCGCGACTATAAGACGACTAATGGGATGAATATTAGTTGGATAGATACTAAAATAGCGAATTCGTCGCCAGAAGTTTTATGGTATTCAAATCATAATCCGTTTTCAATAACGGTATAACACTTTAGATAGGTTTCATTGGTTTCTGGACTCATTTCACAGGTTTTCAGTATATCGTATACGATCAAATATGAATCGATAATAGTTTTCTTCTCGGGGTCTATCGGTTATTGCGTACGTTGTATAAACCGAATTAGACTCCTGGGCCCCCACACGAGAGATAACAGTGGGATTAAACGTTTTTTTATTACGAGAAAAATAAACAGTATATAATTATTGTTATTATTATACAGCGAGCACAGATTTCACGGACCGATAGTGATTGTCTTTTATGCGAAGATTAATAATATCTCATCCAACTCATCCCATCAATGTTGTAAAACTCATGTCAGTGTCCAGTAATTTCCAATCGGAGAGTGCGTTTGGCAAATAACAACCGTACACGATAGGATTGTCTTCCATCCAACTGGATCGAACGGGAATTTAAAAACCGGATCCCGGAAAAGGCCAATTTTTTAACCAATAAATCAAAATTGTTTTCCTTAATATACATTTCAAGTTAGATCACTAAACAAATACTGTTATATTCTTAAGCCAACGGAGAGGGAAATCACTCCTGAACCTGTCCCGTGCCCTCACCGTTGACTCTCGTCGATTAAGACAGATTTTCTCTTCGATTAGTCTGATGGTAGTCAGGCAGTTGGTCTAGAAGTGACAAGAATTCCGAAGACTAAAGCGTTAACTACAATAATTTATTGTTTCAATTTAATTTCCGGTTTTTATTTGCGTAGATTTCCATAGTCAATTTTTTAGAAATTAACGACTAAAGGTTCGAAAAAAGTGACCGGACCGCTCTTCCATATAGGCCGCGTTTCACGCTGAATTCTCGAGTATGTTTTAAACATTTTTATCACTTTACTACATGCACATATCGGGCTGATTGAAGGAAAATTGTTTTGAATCGCAGAGTTGAGCATAGGAATATATACCTATATCGGGTCAGGCAAAGAACGCACATAACGGAAGGTATCCGATCCTCTGAAGCTCCTATTCGCAAACCGGATATTTTTCTGAAAACGCATAGAACACGCAAAAACTCATAACGGACTTACCGTTTGAAATTCAGGCACGTGGGTGTAACGGAAAGTGATATCACTGAATGTTAAATTTACCAGGTATTCTTTCATTTCTACGCATCCGGTCAGCGTTTAAAATACCGTACCGTATTATAACTCGTGTATCAACGTTTTCACGGAAATGTTCTGTAATCGAATGCAAGTTCGAAAACGTGTGTTGCAAAACTACTCGCAGACAAACTAATACGGTTACGAATATTTATTGTATTTGAAAATTAAAAATATACGCCATGTACGCGTGACCTGTTGCTATAATATTACTATAATATGCAGGTGGTGGATAATCGCCGGTTCGTGATACAAAAGACTAGCCCCGTTGAAAAGAACGGTGGGGTTAGGGTGGGGGAAACCGTGTTGAAATATCGAATAAGATAATATTGTATACGTACGGTTTTCGGACGTTAATCGTTTCGTAAACCGCGTGTGCTGTTGTTTTCGGCTCGGATATTCGTCCGTCATCACGCGCCCCGCAACCTTACTCGAACAACGGCCGTATAATTTTCGATCCCGAAGAAAAAAAAAAAAAAAACTAAACAAAAAACAAAATCGGTAAACAGCGGTTACATTCCGCGGTGAATATCGGTCGCACACAAAAAACGATACGGGTACACGACGGTAATAATTATCGCGTGTAAAACGAAACAATAATAACACTGTAGCAGCAGCAGAAAACGATCGGTAGCCATGCCTCGCCGACAAGGATCTCCGAGCACGAAATCACGTCTATCACGTGTGTGCGTATGATCATTATTATTATTATTATTTTTTTTTTTCATTTTTTTTTTCTCTTTTACCCCCTCGCACATCAGTATTATTATTAGTACTCACTGCACGTGGTCGGTACCGCGTTTACAGTAAACCGGGCCGGTGTTCGGAGCTGATTTTACAAAAACCTAAACTACGCGCCGTCGGTCCAAAGCAGCCGCGGCGTCCTGTGTATGAGACCCGAAACCTACGCGACGGGACATAGTAAATTTTAAGGCTCGGGCCGACTTCGGATACGGTCCGTGTTTACGCATACGCCACGCGGTGGTAAACGGTATCGCGGACGCGAACCATTGTGTCGTCGCGCGCTGCAGTTGTTCTCGGTTCTCATTCCGGTCGGTTTTTTTTAATATTTATAACGCGCGGCGCGCGCGTTTTTTTTTTTTTTTTTTTTTTTCGTTTTCTCCTGGTCCTTTTGCTTTTTTTTTTTTTTTTTTTTTTTTTTTTTATTGTTATTATTATCATTTATTCTCTCCGCCGCCGCCGCCGCCGCAGTCGGTAATAAGCTAATAAACGGCTGCGCCAACGCCGTCGGACCGTTTATTGACGGGTCGGGCGTACCGTCGACGTCGCCGTTGCTCGTGTGTGGGCCCGCGGTCGCAGTCGTCGATCCGGCGCACGGCCGCGGCCACGTTTATAGAAACAAGCGGCGGCGATCTCGGCCGCGCGCAATGCACGACGACAATGTCGCGCGAGCAATACGACAACGTGCCGGCCAGCTGCGGACGTCTCCGAACGAACGCACACTTACGTGCGCGCACGTACGGCGGACGGCGGCGCGCGGTTCCGACGTTATTTTCGACGGGGGTGGNGGGGGGGGGTGGGAGAGACGGGAAACGGCGCGTCGGGTCGCCCGGCCCTTTCCGTCGGCGTCGCCGCGGCCGCCGCTCGGGACGCGTCCCCCGGGAGGGTGACGGACGAATTATCGCGCGACGACGACGGCGGCTCGGAGACCCGGTGAAAAACCGCGCGACGACGTCTTTACCGCGTCGCGCGTTCCTCGGGGACGCGGGAGAGACTGTGCGGCCGCCGACACCGCGGTCCCGGGCGGGTGTACAATCGCGTGTGTTGGGCGGGGGAGCCGCGGGGATCCGATCTCTGGCCTTTTTCCGCGGCATAAAGTTATCGGACGCGCCCGTCAGCGACCGCGTGGTATGTAAATACAATTTAATTCATTTTTTAACAGATACACATGTGCAGGTACTGCGTTTAATCGTGTCATCGAGTAAATGATGCGAGCGCATTGAGCAGATTTGACGATAGGCGATCGCGGGGGGGGGGCGTACACAAGGGGGGAATTCCGGGTCCGGGCTCCCCCCGCACTCCATAAATGTAGTGAACCCTCTGTTGTAAATGCGTATGCGTAGGCGTGTGACGCTGTGCGTGCATGTTACTATTATCACTATTATTATTAGTGTTATTACTTTTTGTTAACTGCTGTTTAATAATAAGCGATGGGTGTAATACAAGCAATAAGTAAATGGTACGGCCATTTAATTTATAAACTGAAAGCAACGGTCGTTTCAATCAAAAACCGATTTCGAGTGGAGCTGTAATATCGTGTTTTTAGACTTGTATACTTACCACCCGGATATCGACAATCAAAATAAAACCTGTGTAACGAAATTTGTTGTCTTGGTTTTTAAAATTTTTTTAGAAAAAACCTATTGGGAATTTTGAAATTGTTTTCAGATAAAGTGTGGACAAAAATCCGCGTCTTTTGAGGCACAGTGTATAAATAATACGGAGTTTATTTTTTTAATAATAATGTTTTCCGGGAAAACAAATCAAAAAAACGGACCTATAAAAGTGAACCGCTGCAAATATTAAAACGTTTTACGTAAAGTACCGTCGAGCGCATATTCTTTCGAGATGAAGCGTAAACAATTCACAAGTATTTTACTCGCCGAAAAGGTGTCTACCGAAAAAAAAGTCGACAGAATATCGCTTAAAGAATATTGATTAAAAAAATTCAATTTTATTCGAACTTTCGTCGGACTTAATTTTAAACCGGATTTTTCGTCCGCGATTCAATAGCATTCTGAACTCTCTGTTATTTCAAATGGGTTTATTTATTATATTGTTTTTATATTTATTTTTTTTTTTTTTTTTACAATAAACCGCTCGACAGCGGGGTGAATCAGTATCAGATTCGAATACAAAGTCAAACAGTAAAAGACTATGCGTAACGATATTCTAGAATTCAACGCAATCGGAATTAATTCTATCGAAAAGTGCCGCATTGAATAACATGAATATTCATACAAGAAATACGACCGCCGCAGCCGGAGCGTCGTATAAAAAGTAGCGACTTGCAGCGTACGAACGTTGTTTTTTTATTATTATTAATTCGTGTATTCGACGTATATTCGTGTATTCATTAATTGATAATAATTACTCGACGGCGGATTAAATTTGTTAGGTTAGGCGTATTACGAAAATATTATTGTCGTCACTACGAATCGATTCTTCGATTAAACGTTCTTCGGATAAACGCGTGTGTCGGGGAAAAAAATTAAAATAAAATCAAACTCGGACATCTTATTGCGTTTTACTCTGTCGCCGGGTAGTATTGGTCCGGAGAGCATAAAATCTTAATAATCCTGTGTCGGGTGGACGAAAAAAAAAATCAAGTTTTAACGCGCAGCCGCAACTCAACTACATAGTACACGGTGTATATACTTGTATAATATAAGTTTTACTTTCGATCCAAATTTTTACAATCGGTATTCCATAACATCCTCGTCGACGAGCGTATTCGTATTATACAATAAATCAGAACTCGCGAATTTTATTTCCATTTATCGGACTTCCCTATACACATTTTTTATTACTCTGTGCGAATTTTATATCTACGGACAAGTTTTCTCGTTTAGCGGCTCTAAACGTGCAAAAAAAAAAAACAAAAAACAAAAAACATCAAAGAAACGGAGGCGGTGGCGAAAATCTCGCCGGAGGAATATATAGAAAATCGTCCGTGAATTTTTTTTTTTTCGGGAAACAAGAACCGTTTTTAAATCCTTTTTGTGCGTATACTGTACGTAAGCGTATCCGTATACAGCACAAAGAGATATTATTGTTTTATCACGAGCCGGTGAACATAAATTCGATTTTCTTATATTTTTATTTTTTTAACGACATTTTAATACACTATCTTTGTGTATGATGCGTGTTATTTAGAATATCCACAACAATTTACCCTTATTCACACCAAAATCAAATTTATACGAAACAAATTGTCTGGACAAAGGCGATACTTACACTTTTATCTTTTTATCTTGTCCGTTCGTTTGTTCGTTTTTTTTTATATATATATATATATAAACGAACGACCAAATTCATACGCAATAACTCGTGTACGAACAATACTGTTGCATTTGCTCATTATGTCGTATTTACGAACGGCATACGAGCGATATTTTTTATGAATATTATTCGAAAAACGTGCTGCACGTACGCATAAAACATCGAAAACGTTATTATATTCATATTGTGTTATCTCTATGGCTGAGAATTCTCTAAGATCTCTTATCTAAGACTTTTCCTGGGATACACTATGCGGAAACGTTCTATCTATTCTAACTATGTTAGGTTAGCAAATGTTGCTACATGAACCATCGTGTGCTTGTGAAGTACACGCTGCTAGAATGAATCGATTGGCAACCTGAACGGAGTGCTTTCTAGCGCCTGCAGCTTAACATAGCAAATCTGGTTCCGGCGATGCTCTCCAGTACTGCCAAGTGGAAGGCATTCTCTACCTTCGCGAGTATAACAACGTACAGAAGAAAGAGGCTGCCCAGAGAGCGCGGGAAGGACCCGGTGGTTCCAGAGCACAAGGAGCAGTCCGCAGATGACCGGACACAGAAAGTCTAGATTAGGCCAGTTCTCGACAGCATCATCGCGATTCGAAGGCCCCGGACGGATGGGAGGCCGGTAATGGCATGCGTCCCATGTAGCCACTGGCTAGCACGAGTAGTTCAAGACGACGGGCATCGCCGTCGTGAAAAGCGGTCTAAAGGATCCTAAGCACAACTACACGGAATCTCGCAAATTTGGCTAATTTATTGTAAATTTATAGACATTTTGTAAATTATGTACATTTTGTTATTTGTCTTTTCTTGTAATAATATTTCTTGTTGATTATTAAATGATAGTGACCCGTCACCTGAAGCATTTATTCACGCATTTCCGGGTGGCGGGTGTATTACCTGTAAAAAAAACCAAAAAAAAAAAAGTAAGGTAAGCGAAGGTCAATAAACGTATGCGTATTATATTAGGTACGATCAAGTCCACTCCGATCTTAGTAATAGCACCCCCTCATAGGATCGTTGAATAATAGCACTACAAAAATTATTATCATAACACAACAATACAACCCTCCCAATCCACGAATATTCCAAATTATGGAATAATCATTGAACGCGTAGATTTAAGTTATGGAAACACTCATGGGAAACCGCTGTTAACCTTAATACTGCTAGCTAAAACCCAAGAAAATACTGGATAGAGAAATATGAAAAACTAGGGCTAAGTAACTCTTCCTTTACCAAGAACCCTTTGAACAAACAACCTTGATATAACCTCCCCGGAGGACTCGGTCTTAGATGTTATCCTATGATTGATTATATTACTGCTTTTAAATGAATAGTCTATTACCACTTGTTTATATTATTTATAGGGTTCTTGGTGAAACCCTTTGATCAAACAACCTGGATATAACCTCCCCTGAGGAATCGGACTACCTTAAACAAGGCTTGTCCTAGTGATTTTTTTTTGCGTAGGCAAAACTTAATTTTGTTGCCTTTGCAATTTAATCATTCTTATTCCAAATAAATAGGGGACAAATTTTTGTTTTTTTTTAATCTGAACTAGAGTAAAACTGTGTAGTGTACATACTGCACAATAATATACAGGTAGATTTATTGGCATTTACTTTTAAAATAAATTCAAAACTGGAATGCTCGTGAATAATGGTTTTAATTATTTAATTATTATTTATTATTAATATATTTAAAACATTTGTATTTTGTATTATAATCAGAATAATAATTATAATATAATGTGTATTCCTATAAAAGTACTCATACAGTATCGCCAATGAGTGTCGTCTATTATGCTCGTATCCATATTTTAACGCATCATAAACTTCACCGACTTGAAATCTCATAGCTCTAATAGCATCAACTCTTCTGGACCACCGTGTTTAAACTTAACGGTTTAGTAATTAGATTATTAACACGTTTTAGAAATACACCCTATCGCTGTGTCGATACTGACAAATATACATAAGCCTCTTTAGATTTCGAATTCTTGCTCGAACACCACTCTTGCGTCCACGTATATTAGCACCATTGTCATAACTTTGACGTCTCATATCACTTACATGAATATTAAACTATTTATGTTTTTGAAGAATATCTTCTGTCATATTTAAACCGGTAGTGCTATGTAGTCCTATAAAATCAATAAAATGTTCATTTATAGAAACGTGTTTTTTTTTTTTTTTTTAAATATGGTTGCTTCGATAGCCGTTACAAACCTGGCTATCACAGCCATTTGCTCAATATTATTTAAATCTGTCGTGCAATCTAAAATTATAGAATAATATTTCGAATTTTTAAGCTCATTCATCGTATGAGATCTTATTTTATTGTCCGATTATTGAACAACTTAATTTTGAATAGTTTTCGCGAATAACGACAATGAATTTCATCCGATGATATTGTCATTTATGTTTATCATAATGGGATCAAACATTGATAAAAATTCAATAAATTAGCTGTGTCTGGAAATTCGTGACTCGTTCCTGTGATGGCGATAAACTGTCAAAGTAGCTAACATTGGATCGAGCGATAGCTATTCCTCAGTATTACGTTTAAATTGTTCGCCTACAACCTATTAATAAACGCATTCGGTTTGTGAGTATTTCAGGCACTGGAACCTTTTCGATTTTAAGGGTTTCGGTTTGATTTCGGTTCTCAAAAATATAGAACTTCGGTTTCGATTTTTAAAAAAAAAAATTAAGGGTTCCGGTCGTTTGATTTTTAAAAAGTTTTGGTCTTTAACCGGTCTTTTTCGATACGGTCTTTTAAGGTTCTAGTCTCTGACGTGTTTAAAGATAAAAGTTTATCACTGTATCACTGTCGCCGACCGATTCGATTGTACCCCGTCTGTATAACCAACGCTATGCGTCGCAAAAATTGTTGTAAATAATGTACGGTATTTCATAATATGTACGAACGAACGATAATACAATGTTAAAAATAAATCTTAAAACAATATACATTTCAGTTTTTTTAAATTTTTTTTATAATGATGTCGAAAAATGCCTTTTTAAAAAGTATACTTAACGCCACCGTAGGTTCGTATTATACCTCTGCGCTATTACAAACACATAAATATACATTCAATGGCGTAGACAGAGGTAGTTTGGGTTTTTTAACTCCCCAACCCGCGTCCATTTTTTTTTTTTTTTTTTAGCTATAAGTAATGTTAAGAATGTTGTAGACGTGGAAATTTCCCATACTCCCATCAACCATTGATAAATCCTTGTTACGCCAATGTATTGATGTTCTTTAACAACAATAACACTTTCTCGCTTTCTCGTGGAAATTCGACAGTGTTTCCGAACGGGATCTCCGGGTGTTCATCCGCACCGCTGTCGCAAAACCGAAAATAAAATTATTTTTATGCCTACGTATTTTCGTTACACGTTTCACAATACCGATATCAAATACGTAGTAGAACTAGATGAGAATTTTTTGAATCTTAAACGTAAAACGGGCACCCGTACACCCGCGGACAATTTATCAAAACGTCCGCGGAGACGTCCTCGGACAATTCAATTCGGTTTATCGATAAGACCGCGACGCGCCCCGGGGCGGTTCCGTGAAATTCGCCAATAGAATCGCGGACGCGCCCCGGGGTTACGCGGAAAAAGGCCGAAACGTCAGACGGGACGCGCTCGGGACATCCCGAGTAACAGTGTTCGCACGCCGCGTACCGTACGACCGTAGTGCCGTTCGGGTGTTAAACCGCGTATCGGTAAAACGGTAACCGCGGTACGTTTCGGGGGATTCGCGGACGGGCATAATTTCGTGCGGGCGCCACGTGGCACGCGCGCGGACGGACACACCCGCTTAGGTCGGCGACGTTGGCGTATGTTGGCGCGCGGGTAATTTTCCGGCGACGCGCTCCGCCGCGAGGTACCCGCGCGGCGCGTACGCCGCGCGCGCGTGCCGCGATTTCGGTTTAATCGGATTTCGCGTTCATCAAGCACGAAACGCCGTGACTATCGCCAACAAATTGGACGCGGCGCAGCGCAGTTCCTTTATTCAATTATAATATGCGAAATTTTCCGGGAGTACAATTATGAAACAAAAACGATCGCGATGCGCGTTTCGTCTCGCCACGTTTTTCGGCGCAGGTGTCCGGACACTTCAGTCCGGAATCATAACGCTACGCGAACACAACGCGATACATTGGGCCGCGCGAAATCGCCAACAGTCTTTGATAGGCTACGGTGGATTATACCGAGCGACATTTTGAGACCTTCGATTGGCAGAAGAATATTTTGTACGCCTTCCTGCCCGTAAACCATCACAATCCGAAAAAAGGGTTGTGCCGGGGGTGGGGGTTAAGTTTATTTAAAATGTTTGGTTTATATTTGCATAATGCGCCTATTACAATACCGCGGAGTCTTTCAGAGTCCATGTTATAGGTCCACGAAATACTTATTTTCCAAAAAAAAAATGATTAATTGAAAACACTCTTCGTAAGCGCATAATATTTTAAAATGTTACTTTCTCTTTATATCGTGTACTCGTGTATTGGTTTAGGGTGCAATTTTTGATGTTAAAATAGCAACCTATACTAAAATGCCCATTAATAAATGTGTTTTGAATTTAAATTTAAATGCATATACGGTGTATGTCGAAAATTTGAATTTACATCAACCCGTTGACGGGATATTCCATTTCTAAGTGGGATATTTGTGGGATACTGTTCAAACGCCCTGCGTCGCCCCTTCACACAAATGATGCTATAATAACACAAAAATTATACATTTTAAAATTGGGTAGTGATTTCATTCACAATCAATTCCAAAAAGATTTTATACAAGTCGTTTAGAACAAAATATAAGTATTTTTTTCCGTGGGAAATTTGACAGCAACGCGAAATTCGATTTGGTATACTCAAACGACACGCGAATACGCTATAACTGATCGATTTCTGTTCGGCGGCTCGTGATTTGAACGTGTTATTCGGCATGATATTTAATATTTATCGTTTACGAAACTGATGGATTTATTAAGACAGTTTACACGATTTATGGAACTTGTGAAACGTTTCGATGAATCCAATGATGCAATATTATAGAAAATCTGTAAATTCAGAATTGTATGAATAATATTTTAATTTGTACAGTAATTGTATTATAAAAAAAAAAAAAAAATATATATATAATAACGGTGGCACTTCTTTGTTGGACTCAGGATCAGGCATTCGGGGTCCGGAGCAAATATCTAGGGGGAGCTCCAACAATTGTTTTACAACGCAAATACAATTACAATGTCTATGGTTCTAATTATTGATTGTACCATAATAGTTTGATCAACTACAATCTATTTTTTATTGTCCGGAACCAATTTTGGTGGTGACGTGGCCCACCTTTACGGTGTCTACAATGAACACGTAATTCCGAAATTACAATATTGGAATCACATTCCACGAATATTTATAATATATTGTATATTATCATACAGATTTGCGATTGAAATATAATATTATCGGGATATATAGATTTATAAAAAAAAAAAAAAAGTTACAGAAATAATATTTCTGGGGGAGTCTGAGCCCCTAGGATCCTCCCTTTGGGTGCGTCCTTACTCGGGATATCGCAAAATTGTAAAACTAGTGCTCAAAACTGATATAAACGACGTAGGAACATTGGGAAAATGTATTTGTATCGGTTGTACGAGAGTAGCTGCAATTTTCCGTTTATATTTAACGTTAAAATCTCAAACTGTGGTGGCGATATCATGAAATTATCGTACGATATTATTTTAATACAACGTGCGCAATGGCAAATTGGGGAAACAAAATAAGCATACGCTCCCTGGTGGACCAAATCTCAACTACTTGTAGTATGTTAATCGTATTGTTTTATATAACATTTAATGCATTTTTATACCTAAATGCTTACTCGGATATTATAAAAAGTTTAATTATTTTACAGTTGATGTAGAATTGACGGAAAACAATTGTTAGTGTGTATTTCGGTAAGTAGGTAAAGGCGTTTCTCTAAATTGTCAAAAAGCCATGTAAATTGTTCAGTTTTTGGCTGTAATTCAGTATATTCAATTGCTTACACCACTGAATACATCACGCCATTCCACCACTGCACTTACCAATATACATACTGTTTACCTATTAAATTTACTCTGTTAGCAATGAACTTCAGCAACAATAAATTAAAAAGCTCGTCTAAAAATGACTGCAATTCTAACACTTAAATTACCAGTATCGAGTTTTCATAAATCTCCATAAAAAAAAAAAAAAAGAAAGACCAATTCCTAAGAAAAGAAACAATGTAAACATTATTTCTAGACAAAAAACACAAGTTGGTCCATTCGTAATACAATGAAAATACATAAACATTTTTCATTGCCATTACTTAATTAAACTGTTTTAGTATTTTCTCACACAATACTATTTGTTTGCGTTTAAAAACTTACTCTCCTTCGACAACATTTCATGAGTACATTTAACAAACGTAAATATTTCTCCAATAGTGAATGACATATTATTATTGACTTAGTAACTTATTATAGAAAAACAATCAAAACACCAACTTAAACTCGAAGTTTTAACGTTTTTACGTGTAGTGTCGCTGGTATCAGTAACGTTTATCCTAACTCCGGATCGGCGAGGTAACCGCCACACGTAGCCGTCACTAGCGCTCCCTTTGTTAATCTGTTATCCCGATAGAACGCGTTGAAACAAGTTAAAACGGTAAATATTAATAATATTCCGGGTAGTTTATAACAATAATACACTCGTGTGTTATAATAAATTATCGCGTAATTGGCTGTCGGAATAAAAAAAAAAAAAAAAATCGTCGTGTACTTTGTTCGCAGAGAAAAACTTTGAAACATATGATATGTTCTGCGCTTATTATAAATCATAACATTTTTTTTCCCTTCTTCCCTTGGTCGTGTATAATGCGTTAAAAACTTTAAAAAAAAAAAAAATAAAATAAAATAAACTAATAAATTACGCATTATTTCGTATAATATTTCTGTACTACTGTCGAGCTGTTAAACAATATTAATATAATAAAATAAAATATAGGTTGGTATTATTATTATTAGTGCGACTAGCCGTACCGTTGCCCGGTGTCGAAAACCTAGTACGCTCGTATTACAGTCGCCAATATACGTCCGCGTCGTTTTTCTCTTTCAAAGGCGACATCACAAACCGTCGCCGTCGGTCGTTTATATATTTTATGATGTTATGCGCCCGGTCGGTTGTAACTCACGTCGAAAACCGTCGGGATTTTATTTTTATTGTATTTTATAATTCACGAACAGTAACGTTACGGCCCATATTTTAATTCTGGCCGAATCACGGGCGAATAAACAAAACAATATCAAATCGATCTTTCGCTTCCCGAAATAATTTAATTTTCTTTTTCCGGGAACTGTTAACGGGGGACTGAATAGCGCCT
This sequence comes from Cinara cedri, assembly GCA_902439185.1. NCBI lineage: Eukaryota > Metazoa > Arthropoda > Insecta > Hemiptera > Aphididae > Cinara > Cinara cedri. Next base: position 384,201 of record CABPRJ010001923.1, read on the forward strand.
AGAAAGTTATTTTAAAATTTGCACTCGCTTAGAATTGGATTATGCCCCTGTCTACGAGGACACGACGAGTCGACAAAGTCAATTGCAATATATTTTTCGTTTAGCGTTTATATTTCATTCAATAATTTGATGTTTATTTTCATAAAGATGAATTATTATTGATGTTGCAGGTACTTGCATACAATTATATCGATTTCGGTATACTTAACTATACATTTTATGATTTTACGGTAGGAATCAAAGTGTCATTTACAAACGCATGATAATTATAACATACACTTACACTTTACCTCGCGTAAGCAAATAACACATTTTTAATTCAATAAAAAAAAAAAAAACGCTCTTTGACGTATGCATTTGACGAATTGCACGATTTCAAAGTGTTTATTTCCATTTTATTTGTCAGTGTAGTCGTTATGATGTAACTCGTGCGCTATTAACGCAATGATATCGTCGATTCCTCGTGTTCCATATGAGGGACATAAATTCCCGCGTGATTTGCAGCCGATTGATAATAGTCAGTGATGTTTTGGTTATTCGTACATATTTGTATGTGACTATGTCATGGAAGATACAAATTATCAGAATTTTAAGACACTACTCCTACATTTTATATCAAAAAATAAAATTCGACAACAGCGTGTTTTCCTCGCAACAATTGGCCCAAAAAACCATTGATAACGGAGCGAATGATGTTGGTATCATTCTAAAAACGTGCAATTCATAATTGCCATTTGTTTATTATCATAACGAAGTGATACTAATATATTTAAAAATATTTTATTATCTACAGCATTTAGAATTTAGAATCATATGTCCCTGTACAAGGACAGTGGGAGCGAAAGGGTAAAAAATATATAAAAATAATTTCATTCAATAGTTAAGTAAAAATAAATTCAACAAGTTTGGTTCAAAGTTGAAATGCGAAATGCAAAAAAATAAATAAAAATAGTGTTAATACGAATCGACAAAAATATACGATTATCATTAAACGAATTCGATATTTAATAATAATTCCGTTTTTTTATTATTTTTATAGCGTCAATGTTTGAATTTCGAGAAAAAAAAAACTCGAGACTCGACTCGAATGCAATTATCGTTCGTAAAAACCCGTAATTAAAGTTTTGAAAAAAAAAAAAAAAGCCAAGTTTAAACAACGAATAAACTAATTAAAACCGCGAAAAATATAATGTAACAATAATTAATGTTTCCTGAGGTTATACAAATCTGTTGAAATAAAATAATAATTGCAATTAACAAGATTTGATTTTCTCCAAGCCGAGGGCTATAGATAATCAAAAGGGCTTTGTGCAATAACCGGATTAATTGTTCAGGAATAAGGACATATGAAATGTTTGAAGGTAAATACGATTGAATTATATTTTAACAATTAAATAAGTTTACATTTATATACTCGAGTCTCTCATTACTGCGCCTTTGAAAGGTATTTATATTTTATTGGCATTACGTTTAATTTTTGAATGTGTATCAGTGCAGGCTCAGATTCAGCAGGGGGTTATAGGGGTTTAGCCCGTATCTCCTCCTCTGGAGTGTCACGTCTCTTAAAACCCATTAATCCCGAAATCGTTAATTATTGTTTTAATATTATTTTTCCTACACGCGGAAACGAGAACTGCATACATTATCTTTATATCAAAAGTGTTTTGAGTTATCTCCAATAAGAAACATGTTCGGGACTGTAGACTCGGAAATAGTACATTGTCGGCTGCTGCTGCAAAAACTGACCGTTTAGCTAACGAAAAAAATTTAATTAAACGACATATATACGATTCGTTGGGTCTAGGCCGAGCTGGCGTGGCGTGGTTCAATTATAACTTTTCGTGAACTCTTTCCATTCCATTGTAAATTCCCTTGATACGCTAAAAAAATACCACTGCTCGTGAAATATGAACTGAAGCAGTAAATTTTAATTTTACTGTAAAAAGAAGTGATTTTATGTAAGTTTGGATATAGTTTCGAATTTGTTTTCGTACACTGTAAACGTTACGGGCGTGGGATGCGGGTGAGGCTAAAGGGGCCATACATAGTCCATGAAATCTCCTCTAACCCCTTCAGCATTCAGTTTAAAAATAGGTAACCATAAGAATTATAGATACTTTCTAGACGTGTCTCCCTAAACTCACTCCGCGAATACGCTAACGTAAATTTGGTTCACTTTTTTCGTCATGCGCGGTGTTTTACTACTGAAAAAGTATGTGTGCGATTTCGATTCGGGATTTATACTAGAATATCACATGGCACAGGCAATTTTCGTCGTAGCGTACTTTCCGTTCGCCTCGCCCCCGTCTTTTAGATCCGCTCTCGGCTTGTGTAGTATCGTTAGTATGTATGCGGTCGTATGAGCGCGTGTTAAACTGTTCCGTTAATGGTCAGTAAGTCCTCGTTAAAAAGCGAACGCGAAATCGGAGCTGTCGCAACGACGGCCGGCGACCGTTTGAAAATAACGACGCGCGCAAACGGCCGAATCCGAATTCGGCGGTAAGAGCGGCGCGGGCGGATGAGGGGCGGAAGCGTTAAACGGATCGAGTGATTAACTCGCCGTGATCGCGTGTTTTATGTGTCCGAGTCGTACGCAGGTGTACCCGACCACGCAACGATAACGTTGCACAATACCTAATTGCGGGTTTCGCGGCGCCGTACGACGACGTCCGCGGCGCGTCGGAAGTGCGCGCTCGCGCGTGCGCCGTATAAAACGACGGGCCCTGACGGCGTCGCGGTTTCAGTAGAAAAAAAAAAAAAAAAAACATTCCGGACCTCTCCGTCGGTCCGCCTCCCGGCCGGACGGCGATTTGCGCGCGACGAAACGCCGCGTGAAAAAAACCGACGGAATACGGGAGGCCGCGATACAGCCGCGTGCGTATACCCCGGGTTTTGCGCGTACGCCGCGAAATCTAAAACGGCGTGCCCGAAAACGTGAAACGCGAATTATCGCAGAATTTGTCACAGAACGTTACGATACTCCGCTCGCAATGGCACCGCGGCGACGGACACACTGCGGCCGTACCGGGAGTTTAATCGGTTCGAACGGCAAACGCGGAATTTTAATCCGCGCGGCCCGAGCATATTACGATTGCGTTTTACGGTTGACGGGCGTTCGTCAAAGACCGTTTAATTGGTTTTGGTTTTTTTTTTTCGAAACAATTAAAAGCCGTTTGGGCCGACGAGAAATACGGTGTAGTAGACAATTGTCGAACGGTTCGCGGAAACGTTCGCGAATTCCGTTTGTAACAATCGCGAGGCGAAAATCGCCGGGTCGCGCGCGTAATGTTTTGAATTTTGATCGCGGTTCGATCGGACGGCGTTTCGCGTTCGATTTCGTCGGCTCGGAAATAATTCAAAACCGAATCGATTGCCTGCAGTAACCGGATCGGCCGTTATTTTACAATGGCATTTTGTTCGGAAATGTTAAACGTAATATTTATCGTTGAATTTTAAAATGTATCGAACCACGGCGATTTCCGAAATTGTCTTGATGAGATAACGGCGGCTGTGGTCTTTACGCCGCAAGGGTATGGTAACAGGGGTGTAGTAGTGCGTTGACTGATTAACAACGTGTACACCTCAATTTGGCCGTCGCATGTAATCGTACAAAAAACATTCGACGAGAGTTTAAAACAATCAAAATTTTAAGTTGATTAACACAAAATCGATATCGATTGTCTATTTGCCTACGGCGATATTCATGGCCGGCGGGCGTATACGTCGTTAAGTACACGCGTACCTACGTGTCTAATGTGCTGCCGTCAAATCGTAAAAAGCTCGCGGTTCACGCGTTCAAATATTTCGCATAATAAACTGTGTCTGTATAGTACCGATGAACGTATTCGATTCTCCCCTCCTTTTAAAAGAAGAGGGGCCCTTCTTTTGAAACGTACGTTTTCGACTGAAAATATACGCGACAGTGTCTTCAAAATTTAACGATGTGTACTTAATTAGTATAGGTAGCTGAAAAATCGTTGGAATATTCCAAAAACAATGTTGTCACGTATAGAAAATTGTTATAAAATTATTCTTTGAACATATTAAGTGTCTATTGTCTACTTGTTTACAGACAGAAAAAAGCGCACATCATTGGTGAACCAATATGTACCTCGGCTCCGCTAAGAATCTTAATGAAAAAAATAAAAGAGCTGATAAAGGGGATGGGAGCGGTCACTGTTATAGGTAAGAAATTAGATAAGTAGAATCCATATGTTTATTTCATTTTTAGCTGTGAGCAATGATAAACCGTTGTTTGGCGAAAGACGATTCCGAGCGCAGTTCGGTGATGCATAATTTGAAGTGCCGTAATTTTGTTTGGGATTTTCGTTTAAATTTGATTTCAAAACGCTTATTAAAAAAAGAGGGAAAACCGTCCGATGATTTTACCACGCCTATATAAGTCCAATATAAGTATTATTCCCGAGTTTCCAGTCTCTACGTGTATTTATAACCGAGTTTTGGCGATGATACCGTAAGAAAGTAAATCAAAAAGGAAATAAAAAAGATGTCTTGTGATTTTTCGACTAAATCATTTTTTCTGTGAGAAAACGTCGTCGGTGTTTTTATAAAATAATGAAATCGTGAAATTGTACGTTTGCCTACGTTTTTTCCACCGAAGTGCTTTTATTTAAAAAATAGGGTCGAAAATCAAAAAAAAATGACTTGTCTAAAGTAAAATCCGGATAGCTCGAGCTTTCCGAAAAAATTACTACACGAGCGAGTTTACTAGGAAAAAACGTGTCTACACACTAGAGGAAAGAAAGAAGAAGGAAAAAAGAATTAAACGCCTTAGTATATAACCAATAGCTCTATCGCTACGCCCGGAATCTAAAATACCGTTGTTTCGTCCATAAACAATGCAAAACTCGTGACCGTTAACCGAACGCATTCGTTTCGAAATCTCGCTGTCCGACTAATTATCCGACGGAATGTAATCATATTGGTTTTAGAAAAAAAATCGGCCGTCGCCCTCGCGGTTCCGTTTCGGTCCCGCGCACCTTGTCGAACGTACGGTCCGTATGGCAATTTCGCGATTGGCAAGATAACAATAAAAGAATGAACAAAATGTGACATCGGCGGTGAAACGTCGAAATCGTTCGCACGCTCGCAAAACGAACGAAAATAATAATAATAATAATAAAAGCGAATAAAATCAACGTTAATTCGGTCGTCTGTCACGCGCACCCCCATCACGGCGGCGGTGGCGGCGTCGGCGGCGGCGGTGTTGACTTCGAGTTATGCAAATACGTCTCGCCTCCGACGTATTTCATTCCGCGCTAAACTTCACCGCGTTTATATTACCGTGCGCCGAGCGTACGAATGCGTACACACGCGATACACGTATACGTATAGATTGTATTATTATAACGGTATTATAACAAACACGGACAAGCCGCGAAAGTTTCGTCGCGAAACGGCTAATGGTCCGCCGAGGTCCGGACGGGGAAAACGGGCGCGATTCTCCGACCCCCCACCCCCCCCCCCCGGGGGTCGTCTATTATCGTAGAGATCGCGGTGTAACTAAATTCATAATTCATAATGTTATACAGACGAATTTTTGAACACGTTCGAGTTTTTCCGTCAGTGGCGCAACCGAGAAATCTCTCCCCCCCCCTCGCCCATCTCCCGCAGGACGACCCGAAAACTTTGTTCGGCGCGGTAAGCGTTCGCGTTTTCGTAACGACTGCACGATAATAACGCGTGCACGCGTGTCTTCGGCTACAGATAATTGTTCGGATAACCGCCCGAACGGAGGAAAAAAACGCACGAAGCGATTTAGTGCATCCATCGGTATGCATCCAGATATCGACAGGCTTGTGTTGATTCGCGTAATACTAAATAGAATAATTATCCAACGTTAATCGAACTGTGATGATATGAAATAGTTTTTTTTTTTTTGAAATTGCGATCCAAACATATTCAAAACGATTCGCAATTATTTATCTCGGACGATGTATTTCTCGTTCATCCGGATAAGATACAATATAATACACACGCCTATTTCGATAATTCATCCAGATCAAACGCAATGCCGCGGACCGGTGTAATAGTAGTCGACTGAACTTTCTATTCCGTCGGCTAATATCATTGACTTTTTCTCTAAAACGCGCATTTTCTTTCGGCGTCAGTTCGTTTATTTCGTACTTCGTGAACAAACCGTTTAATCTTTCCCCCCCCCCCCCCCGTTCGTGGGAGGAATATTTCATTTCCGGTACCGACAATCTGTTTTCGTGCGTAAAATATCACAGATCATACTACCTATTTAAGCAAAAAAAAAAAAAAACCTTTGGTTTAATGTTAACCAAATACAAATCGAAATAGTTAAAAGTAAATATGCAAAACTTAACTATAACGTCAACTTGAAGTGAGTTAAAAAAAACCACCATTAAAAGTATTCAATATTAAGCGATGTTCATATTTTTTTTTATTTTTTTTTTTTTTTATAATCTATATGTGCAAATAAACTAAATTAAACTATTACAGTTAGTAGATAATGTTGATTAGGGAACGGATTAATATACACTTAAAATTCACGAAAAATTGCTTAAAAATCTAACCTAACGGTCGAGGAGTTTAAAAGTTCTCCCCTCCAATGGCTTTAATTTATTAAAAATAATTTTCTAACACTACAAAGTAATATTTTTCAAAACAATTTGTACGTATTTTAAAAAATGATTTGCGTTAATCATTTTTTAGTATAAGACAATTTAAATAAATAAACAAATAACGTTAGAACCGTTAGATGTTTAAATCCCAAATTTTCATGTGATTTTCCACGGGCCTTTATTTAACGATTTTTAGCGTTTATTTTTTTTTCTAGATTTTAGGAGGGTGTACATATGAATGACGACGCACATAGCGATCTTTGGCTTTGGGACCAGCAATAATTGTTAATGTCGAATTTCGATTAAATAATTCGAAAACGATCGTTCGCCTTCGGCGCGTTAACCTACGACCGAGCGGTTGTGAAAACTAATCGTAAACCGATGAAATCGAGAATTGACTTTTACCGGCCAACGGCCAGTCATTTGAAATATACAACTCAATATAGGTACTTGAAATATGTGAACGCATGCGTATAATTACAATATTATTCGTTTTCGTGTGAGGTATTTAACACCTTGCCCGCGTCCTCCGCGAAACCGTCTGCCGCGCGTTCGCCACCGGATAGGCGCTCGGGATTAAAGACGACGATATTATTATTATTTACATAAGTTTCTCTAGGTGTACAAAAGTGAGATTACATGCGTAGACGTGTTCCTAGGCACGGCATATATCATTATTATTGTAATATCCAAACGACAATATTTACGGATTTGCGTGCCGTCGCCCGGTACGGTTATTTTTTTTTTTTTCGAGTGACAAATGTTTCGATTTTCGCGCCGAACAACCGGAATAGTTTAACGTATTATTATAATACCTACCCGGTGTTATGTGCGTTCAATAAATATGGGAATTTACGCGTCTTAAATTTAAAAAAATAAAATAACTCGTATTGTAACCGTCCCGTCCACCGTGCCCCTCCCTTTCCGTTCCGATTCGGAAATTTACGTCGGTACGCCGTTTCCGTAAAGGAATTAAGAATATAAATAATTTAAATTGTTATTATTTATTTTATTTTTTTATTATTTTTTTTTTTTAAGACTTCCTTATCCGAAATTATGTACATCGAGAGCTTACGTCGGTCAAGGTGTACGCTCTCGGACAGGGACGGACGAACGATATTCACGTAACCGTTTAACTACACTGGTATTTACTACGTTGTTGTAAACCGGTGTGTACACGGGTCGGGTTTTTTCGTACGGTCGAGACATTATTATTACCGAGCAATTTCACAATGACCGCGCGCTGTTTTGGAAACGCTATCGAGAGGACACCAATACACCCCGCCCCCCCTCCCCCGGTCAACGTCTTCCACGGTGTGCACGACGTGTTGTGTTGTATGTTTTAATACTAACAAAAAAAAAAAAAACAGCGAAATGATGACCTATCATCCAGATTAAAGACAAGAATAACATAACAGCGATATTGTCCGCGTGACGTCGGCGTTTTTTTCGTTCGATATGTTAGTTTTTTAAGATAGATACGACGCGTGTATAGTACGACATCACGATTTAATAACGCTTGTATCTTGGAAGTTGAAAAATAAAAGTCGGACATGTTTTGCACGATGGGTGAACCGCTGTTGTTGGTGAGAAGTCGGAAAGGTATAGGATGTAGTTTCTTTTGAACGTGCGCGAACGTTTTTCCGGTTATTATGGTAACCGCTTGAAAAATAAAAAAATTACCTTCTTAAAATACCGTTCAGATAATGTTTCATTTCTGAAAAAAAAATACTACAATTGAAAATCGGACCAAGATTGTCGGTAGAAAAGTCGTTGCCCGGAGATAAAAACGAAAAATAAAATCAATAAACACCGTTGTCAAACCAATACATTACTCGCTGCGCTTCGAATCTAAAATCGAAAAAAGAGCGTCAACGTCGCACGGACAACGTTCTTGTTTTTGAGTTCGATAACAGGTCGATTCGTTATCGTATCAAAACTAACCAGCTGAACGAGAACTTGCCATTTCGTACGCGTTCGCAAAAGCATACGACACATGCGCGTGTTACGGCCTCCTAAGCAGTGTACGATAGTAGCATTTTAGTCACCGCGATATCCTTTTGAAAATTTAATAATTTAAATTCCGCGGGGTTTTTTCCGTCTCGAACGAAATATTATCCTCGCCCGAAACACTTTTTACTTCTTAGTGTAATACGCGTGTTTACCGATCCAAGAGCCCGAAAATTTCATTTCCGAGTAAAAAAAAAAGAAAAAAAAAAAGGGGTCTTCCTAAAACAGTATAAATTCTACCGAAAGTTTTCCGATGGGTCCGGAGGGGTTCACGGGCTGGCGTGCAATTAAAACCACGGTTAATTTTTATAAGGTGTATTTTTTATTAACCTTTATAAAAATAAAAAGACCGCGTCTACAGATTTTTGTTTTGTTAATTAAAAAAATATAAAATAATAAATATTACTACCATTTTAACGAGGGGGGGGGGGAGGGAGATTGGATAGGGGGGGACGATGTTAATCCTCTTGTTTTTCAAATACACATTACAGTTTAGCATAATACATTATGAGTACCGCGGATACGGTCGTTCGGATATTTTCCTGCCCGCTATAAATACAATATTGATTAAAACGTAGGCACGCGTATATAGATTGACGAGATACAATTAGTCATGTTTGTTGCGTGATGAATAGCAATTTTATTGTAAAATAATACCTACGCATTAATCTCGCGTTTAATCAGACACGATAATATTATATTCGTTGAACTGAATTAACAATTTATTTAAAAAGAAAAAAACAACACCCTTAAAACAGTAATACGATAATGTTTTATTATCGAGTAAAATAACGCGTAATATAAGAATATAAATTCGTTTTTTTTTTTTTTATTTTTTTTTTTATTATTATTTTAGATTCTCAGCATAGAAATCCGCGTTCAAATCGGTCACCGAAAGTCGCGACAATTTTTCTGAAAAACGACAAAACTTCGGTGTTATACTACTGTAGTCGACACCAGCGCTGAGCGCTGAGCGTTTTTCGTGCTCGATGCAAAACAAAACAAAAATTTGGACACATTCAGTCAAAACGTGGATTTTTACACGAACTACGCACAATTAAAACAAAAGCTTTAGGTATGTCAGCTATATTAACTGCATGATACGGGATATCGTATTTGTAAGTAGATAGACAGTAGATAGAGTATAGATACTAGTATAATATATAATTATTTGATGACTTCAGTGTCCTCAATATAGAGTTCATATACCTAAAAACTATCGCCATGTATCTAAACAAAAAACGCAATCAGTTTGACCCTGAAAAACCATGGGGTCAGCATCGGATATGCGGCTGATAATTTTACCTCAGGCTGGCCCTACAAAAACATGCTGAGGGAATGTTTTCTATTTTCTGGGGACTCGGATGTGTAACCGAACGCCCAGTGATGTGGCCAATATTATGTCGCTTCCCATTTTCAAAAAAAAAAAATGAAAAAATTCCCACTGACTCCGATATGAATATGTTGTGACTGAAACTAAATATATCTTCCAGACTAAATAAACACTTGTAACGTGAATCTGAAATGATTTATTTACGATGAAAAAATTTTAAGTAACTTTTTTCTTTTTGACATTATATAGTATAATGCAGTATATGTATACGTACGTATATCTTTAAGAATTATTTGTATTCAAAGATAATCCACACGAGTTTTTTCTCGGTGAGACTCAGTAATCTTTTCGATATTAATTTTAAGTGAAAAAAAAAATGTATTACTAATAATATAATACACAAAACTAAAGGCATACATCTGATCTCTGAACCAATCGATCTCAATCAACGTTCGATATATTTGCTCAGTCGCCCATCCTCCCAACCGTGTTAGTCATGAGGCAATTATCTCAAAAAAAAAAAAAAAACAAAACCTACTACGCCACTGGTGGACATCGCACCGATACTGCACCATTGCCGGTTACCCGTGCTTCGCTCAGAATCGTTTTATGTCCGAAACAAATATTATTACCGTTGGTTTCAACATCACTCTCTCTATACCGCACACATCTCCGGTTTGCTGTCACCGATACATCATTAGGCTACCCACGGCTTGAAGATTATACTCGGTTTTGTTATTTTCTTTTTGACACCGATGACTAATAATGTAAACACGACATATTTATGTTGTATACTTACGTATATTACGTATATTTTTCACCGTCGAAATAACGTTTTATTGTTTGACGTGGATTTACGATTAAAAGAAAAATTCGGTATTACAAAGTGTCCTAACCATAGAAAGCCAATAGAATGTAATTGAATTTTTTTTGTTTTTTTTTTTTTTTTGCCGGATCTCGTACGCAGTAATATTATACAGGATGTCGCACGAAGATATTGCAATGTTCCGGAAAGTATTAACTTTTTCGGAATTTTCTTTTTTTTCCGGACATCTTGTATTTACTACCGCGCGGAGTTTCTTTATTATGTAGACAGACTATTTTATTATTTTTTTTTTTTCACTCTTTGCACGGTTTTATCCGAACTCTGCTGCACTCTATTCGCGCGCCGTGCCACTACGTCTCCGGAGAAGTTCGACGTCTGCTAAAAAAAAAAAAAAAAAAATAGTGATTTGTTTGAAGTTTATTGTGGAACCTCGGTGAAAAATTCGTACGAATTTATTAGTTTTTTTTCCTTATATTTTTTTTTTTAACACAAAATTCACTTCTGTCTGATGCCCATCGCCGCAGCCGTTGTCTTCTTCGTCGTCCTCGTCGTCGTCAGCAGATAAACCGTGAAAAACGTCTGAACGTAGCTCCAGGACAATATTTCACACTCACTAGACAGGTATTTGATTAAAATGCAAAGCTTTTGTCCGCCACGAGTTGGTGGGTACCTACATAGTGCGTATACACGTATATATACTGCTGCTAGCTGTGGTGTTCATAACGATTCGGAAAATATGTGCGTATATAATCCGCCCTTTGTGTATAATATCCACGTCGCACTATATATTATTATTATTATTATTATTCACAACGGTTTTTTTTTTTTAAATAAACGGCCAAACATCGGTTTTTTTTTTATTTTGGATTTTTCCCGATGACTTTATTGGTAGCACCGTCATATAAAGATATCAGTGGCAGATCGTGAGCCTTGTTGTATAAGCGGCGAGGCGAATGTTTTCAAAATTATACGGACACCCGATGTTCTAATACTTAGTATAGCACAGACGGCATTGTAATCCACGCGTCGGAGTTATTATATTGCTGTTATCGTTAATTACTATCATGATTTGTTGAAACTAGGGTTTCAGTTAGCAATGATCATTTCGAATCGTTCACTATGTTTATGTACGTGTTTTTCTGGAACCGGTGAATAATGCGGATCCGAGATACGAGGTCGCTCCCCGCCTAGTCCGGAAGCAGCGGTTACTGGATCGAAAACCTAGACATAGATGCATAATATCCGGGCCAACAATATCTCTCGACGGGTTACCACTACTGCCTGCCACAGTAAATTGTATTTCATGTTGAGTCTGTTCGTTTTATTTTATTATTTATTATTATTATTGTGCCGTACCGTACGTGTAAATAAATAACAATACTGCCGATCGTATATTATTGAAGGAAATCGATTTTAAGATTTTGAACGATAGATCGTTGACAACATACTAGATGATCCATTTTAAGTGTGCCGTTCTCGCGGAAAGCATAAACTGTCTTCAGAATTCGGTTTGTAAAACATTTAAGGAACAAGCAACTCTACAACTTTACGTTTACGTTATTTTTTGTCACCCTTAGTGGCGCGCGTCATTCGTGTGGCGGCACCGCGCGTGGCGTTTGAATAGCGTTCCACTATACTCTCCCTCCTAACTAAACTTAAAAAAAAAAATGCCTCATGAACTGGTTGACGGGAATTGAAAATTTAAACACCAAAATCGATTTTAACTAATACTCTATCCGATACTAACTAATTATTAATACACCGTCGGCCGTGACTTCGGTTCGATTTGAACGGAGATCTATACATAATTTTAATGCCGAGTTAAACGTAATGAAACCTGGCGAAAATTTATTTTATTATTTACTTTTTTCCAGAACTTCGCGTGTTAAAATCAAGTTTGCATTGTACAAATACGCGTAATCAATTAAATTAAATACCTGTACAACAAATTTTACTGTCAACCGTAAATGTCAAACAATAAATGTTAGACGTATTGTTTTGTTTTGTTTTTTTTTTTTTTTTAAATGGCGTTCAACAGTGAAACTAATATTTTTACATAGTCTGTATAAATTATAATTATTGACTGTGTTCAGTCGGTTTTTTTTTACAATTTCAGCTATTAGCTTGTTTAAAGTTAACGAAATTAGTTATTGTAAACTTTTAAATCGACTATCTACTTGATATTCTTTTACATCAACTCGGTCAACAGAACGATAAGGGCGTCGAAGGGAGAAAAAATACCCGTACTAACATTCAAGTTTTCATTTGTATCATAATGCTACAATATTATGGTAATAAAAGCCGGTGTTGAATCCGGACAATTTTCTAGGGGGGATAATTTTTTTTTTTCACCGGTCATGTCTATGCAAAACAAGTAACGAGTGTTGTAGGTACATTTAGTAAATACATTTTATTGACAGTCGTATTCATCGGGTGGGACGGATGAAATTCATGGAGGGTGCATTTGCCCTTCTAAATCTTACCCGGATTAAACACTGAATAAAACTTCAAGTAGGTAGAAACCATACTTTCCTCTCTCTGCGGACAACTATACTCAACGAAATATTAGTTGCCCAACTTTGATCTGTTTCGATATGTTTACATTTTATAGCCGTTATAGAAAGTCTCTGCAAATTTACGAGAAAGTTTCATATCCATGTTTCCTATCATTATTACAATGATACATGAATTCGGATAGCATTTGCTTTTCGTTTCTATTGGATCAACATGAGTAGTTTTGTAACAAATTTGTTTTGTACGATCAATATACTAAACAAGTTTTATTTTTACTTCTTCGATATACTATTGTTATTATTTTGTATATTCAGTATTTTTCGACTTTCATAATGCTTTTTTGAGGTTTTTTCGAACTCTATAGAGTTTATTTCACAATTTATTTATATTTTTATTTTTTTATTTTTCAACTGCGTTATTGCGATAAAAAACAATCTTGTGTGTGGGAGGAGGGAGGCGTATTTCCGTATATCCTCTATAGAGTATATCTTAATGGTTTTAAGTTCATCTATAAATACACGGGTCTTAATAATTTATATCATGATATACGGTCGTACAGCTTCTTTTTCGTCCATTGGTTCGTTCGACGATGACGACGACGGTCACGGGTATAATATTATACGCGTGCACTTCACGTCACGATGGAAATATGTTTCTGGTTTCGGATAATGGATAAAATATGGTCCTTACATATATTATATTGTATTATTTTTAAATCCGATCCGCCGCCGGATGTTAAACGCCAGAGAGCAGGTGTAGATCGTCGAGTTCGGTAACGCGCATCAGCGATGCGTAAACGGGACATAATATATTTGAACGTTACAATATTTTCGAAACGGTTAAACGCTATCGGCCGTAAATCACGTATAATATTATAATTTATAATTATATTCGTTTTAGATTCTGTATCGGATCCGTTCAATGACGCGTGCTTAAGTGTTTTTTTCCGTCCGTGCGCGTATTTTCGACCAGAAATTTCGCTCCGATCGAAAAACGGCAACAGTGTTTTTTTTTTTTGTAGAATTTTATATATTGTTTGTGCCCCAGGGAGATGCATCGAACGGGCTGGTTTTTTATTATCTTTGAATTTTCCAAATTTACAGCATTCAATGATACATTTATTTCGATTTTGTTTTTATGGTATTACGATAAATTTCGTTCCAAATTTCAAGTGTAGAATCTGTTCTGAAAGATGATTTTTTCTAATTGATAACAATATATAATTTTTCATTTTTTTTTTTTTTTGTAGTTTTCTTAATAACTGGAAAAACTGAGAGAGTGACTTCACAGCATTACACAAGGTTCATTATGTGTTATACTTAAGCAACAGAAATATTGAACGTAATTATGTGATTGTTATTTGTATTTTTATACAATTTTTATGTTCAAATTTTAATGAATATCGTAAAAATTATAGTATTTTAATACGTGTAAAACCAAATTTAGCTCAGGATCGTTTATCATTAACAATGGTTTATCGTCGTATATAGACATAAGTCTATATGTATCCTAACTTCTCATCCTTTCATCTAAAACAGTGGCATCTCCTTCAGAAATATCAGTTCATTTTAAATATCGTATTCTGCGGTCTGCGAGCTGAATTATCAATCGATTCGAATTGAGTATAGAAAAAAAAAAAAATAAAAAAATAATAATAATAGTAATACAACATTTACAAAAAAACTACGTACGCGTGCATAATTTATGTATCTTCTATCCGCACGTACGCATATTATCTATATCATATAAAAAATATATATATATATATTAAATATAAATATTATAACGCGTAATCGGCGTTTAATAGATTGTTTCAGTTTTTATGTTTTACTTTTATCTTTCACGCAGAATAATGTATAATTTTTCGTTCATTATAGTAATAAAAATATTATTTATCGTCAACGTCGTATCGAATAATGAAAATTCGTGTTTCGAGGGTTGTATTTTCGAGCGTAATTATTACCCCGTAAAATAATATCCGTACCGTTTATTGTAACAAGAAAAAAAACCACGCGTGCCTGTTATTCGAGAGAGAGAGAGAGAGAGAGGGAAGAAAAAAACGGTAAACTTAAATATGTCCGACTTTAATGGCTGCTTATAATCTTTAGAATAAATAATGTGCGCGTATTGAATCGTTTATAATTCATTAGATGTGCAAGTGCACGGCTATAGGATTTCGAGCGAAAAAACAAAAAAAAACGCCACTTTATTGTTCGTAAAATATTTCCGATAAAACTAAGTAAGGGAAAAAAAATAAGGATATTTTGTACAGTCGTTGATTTAATTCGGCAACAACGGTGTACGCCTATAGCTAGTAAGATAGATTTTACATTTTTCATTATATAACATCGTTTTAGCGATCTTATGTTTACAATATTTTATAAAAATTTTAAGGCGGTGTATACGTAAACACGCCACGATAAATTTTTGTTTTACAAGCAGATATACGAAACGTGAATGTATTTCTAAAAATTCTGATGGCACTAGAATAATTGGATGTACGTCGTCTATGCGCGATAACCAATGAAATCAATCAGAAACTCGTTTAAGCACCTCCCTCCCACCGGTGAACTGATATCGTAGATATACGTACAAGACCGTGGCCGAAGACAAATTTTAAGGGTGGTGATTATTATGCCACATTGTGTTTTGACAAAAAGGCTAATTGCCTCGATTAACAATTAAATCCGAGAGAAGGGGAGGAACGTTCACGCCTCCCTCGAACCTACCACGGTTTAAAGCTTAGACCGGAAGAGTAGGGACGGACTATTGTCATTTGAAAATGGCTGTTACATTTAATTCTTACACTCACGCTTACCTACTCTTCCGGTTTAAACTCGTAAACGGTATATTCGATATTTGCGCCGCGAATGCTCAACAATTTTTACCGACGTATTCAATATTCAAATCCCTACCCTAGAAAATATTTAAACGGCATCCCTGAGCGTTATTAAAATGAATAAATATATTGTTTTTTAACTGAGTTGCCATTGCGTTTTTCTACCGTACACAATTATACGGATCATTAACACGGAGTAGCCGTCCGGCAACGAACGGATATTAAAATATCAAACTACAGAGTCAATGGTTGAACGCACACGTATTATGCAAAGAACACACTGCGGCGAAAATCGACGTCCCGGGAGTCTGCTGGTGGCCCGGAGGCCGCGGCTTTCGTCGGACCCACCCTTAATCCGGACTTGCCAATGTAGACGTAGACGCTCAAATCGTTCGAATCTCGAACGATTTTTTTTTTTTTTGTTAAAATCGATATTCCCGGGTTCTCCGGGACGACGCGTCGCGGGTTTTTTCCGAACCCACCTACTAACCGACGACGCGGTTAACCGCGACCCGGCACTCGGAATCGAATTTCGTTTCGATACAATACGCGTACGCGCAGGCGACAATATGATTTATCGTCGATTCAAACAGGCTTGTGTTTATAATACTATCACCCGCCTTTACCGCGTACGCGATAATTCCGCTTTCCTCCCACAACAGTATCAAGTCGACTTGGTTCGCGGTTTCTCTCTCTCTCTCTCTCTCTCTCTCTCTCTCTGTTGTTAATCGCACGAAACGCTACGACACTCGCCGTAGCATTGCCGCGCGCGAATCGGTTTCACGCGACGCGCGGAGACGAAACCGTCGGTTTTCTACAATTGCGCAATCGCGGTTCGCGTACCCGCCGAATGGCCGCGCGGGCGTGCCGGGCGGGTAGACGTGTGTCGCAATGACCGTCGGGCGCGAACAGCGGCGACGACGTACACCAACGCGCGAACCGAAATACGACGCGAATCCGTGTCCCGCGATCGTACTGCGGTGTTGTCAATAAATAAACGCGCGTTACGACCGCTCGCGAAAACACGCGCTCGGAACGCGCGCCGTATCGAACCGTCGGGTACGGAACGCGGAACGGGAAACCCGGAGCGTGCGCGGACGAACGCGACTTGCCGGCGGACGGTTCAGAACGAACGCCGTCTGCGCCTCTGTAGATTCCGAGCGCGGCGAACGAGCGCGGCGAACGAGCGCGGCGAACGAGCGCGGCGAACGAACGAACGAACGGTTAGATTTCGAGCGCGAATGAGACGCGCGCGTCTTCGGCCGGCGGGAGTGTTTCGATATTTTCACGTTAAAAAAAAAAAAAAAAAAAACACGGACGTACGCCAGTGTGCGCGTGTGGGCCACCGGTGTAGGCGAAAAGTCGGGCGATTCCGAGCGGAGTTCGGTGAATAGTGTCGCTCCGTCAACGCACATGCACCCCGCGCGTCATATCGCGGTGAAACCGTTGCGCACGCGTTCTCTTTAATAACAGATTTTGTCGAACATCGTACATATTTTCCCGTTTTTCCTACGTTTGTTTTTACGAAAATCGAAAAAACGACTTCCGAATTTCCTTTCGGGAAAAATCAGTTTTTCGGTTAGTACAGTTTCTCCGAATCGTTCGTATTGAACGCTTGTTGCGCCGGCCCGGTGATCGGTAATATTCGTTTTACTCCGCGTACACCGTTCCGTTATCGTCGCGACGAATTGAAATTGTCTTGGTGATAGTTGTTTGCGTATCAATTTAAAATACCGCGTTCTCTATACACGAAGGGAACAGAGAACAGCGGGTTCGATTACGGCGAATCGATAAACGCTCGATCGAATGATTTAAACTTTTCGCGAAAAAAAAAAAACAACAACAACAATAATCGACGTTCGGCAATTCACAAAACGCCGACGCGAGACCATTCTCGTTGTAAAACATTCGGACCCGCCGACGGAAGTGTTTTCAGTTAGGAGCTTTCGCGTCTCCCGTCTCCGCCGCCCCGCGTCCCATTTAAATCGGTCCCCGGCGTATTGCGTACTGTTCGGGTTCACGTTGGAAATAAAACGACGGGCGCGCGCGCGCGAATCGAGTGCCTATTTTTTATTTTTTTTATTTTTTTTATAACCCCGATACAAACGTACAAACGATTTAAACTTGTCGTGCGCCGGCACTGCTGCGTGTGTGTACAATAATATCGTGTACACTGTAAATATTATTATAGTCTCGGGCACTTACGCCGCGGGTCGTGGATGACGCGATTTAACGGCGCACAATAAACGCGAACGGCGCGCGCACGCTCGAGGTAGACGTGCTTTTAAATGTATAATTTATTTTTTTTTCTTCTTCTTCTTCCACTTTTCGTAGACGTTTCAAACTCCGCGAGCGGCAATGAAATTCGCGCTCGTGTTTTCCGCCAACGCGCGGTCGAGTCGCGCCGGCGCCACAAGTACCCGAGTACGTAGTTTCGCAATTATTACGACAATAATAATCATGCGGGTAAGAGGCGCGTTAGAGATCGCTCTGTGACGACCGCGGGACAGACCCGGAGAGAAAGACGGAGACGGACAGACAACGTCGAACGTGCAAATTCAACAGCACGACAGACCGAAAATCGCGTACCTACCTGTATCGTATTGTATAGTTGTACACGCGCTCGCAGCGTTCGTTTTCGTGTTATTTATTTTTTAATAACCCTCATCGTAAAAATAATACGGACGAGAAAAAAAGAAAATGATTATTTCGGTTTCCCTCCCCCCCCCTCCCATCGCCCGTATAAAAGATCGTCATAAAACTATAACGGAGTCGTAAATCAACAACGAGGCGTGCGTGCGTGCGCATCGTTACAAAACCCCGTGGAAACAAAAAACATATTATTAATTCTCATCTCGTCTAAAGTTGTCCGCCGACGTACCCGCGGAGCGTGTCCTCTCGCCGTACTCTTATAAAATACACCCTGTTGTTGTTGTTTTGAATTTTGTACGTACCAATCGTAAATTATCGCGCGAGAACGCGTAAAAATAATGCGCAAGCGCCCGGTCGTGAAAAACCGGTTTTTTTTTTTTATTATTATTATTTTTTAACTCGAATTTTTTTTTCATTTTTTTTTTTTTTTTCACTTATCATTAATATTTCACAGTTTTTACATTAATATCGTGTACGGGAACCGAGAACCAGTACATCATCGCGGCCCGGCCGTGCACGTACACTGCGTGTACCTATTACGTATTATTATAATATTAAACGGTGACGTGTGACCGAGAAATAATGACCGTAAGATAAAATCTCCGTGGTTCGTAAACAGAAAAAAAAAAAAACCCGTCGAAACAATATTAAATCGTATTTAATTACGGCGATTATTTTAAAATCGTAACTATTCACACTCACCTACGTTTACGGTTTTCACGCGAATGAACCGAACTGTAGTACACAAACCGCCACCTCTTTAAAACGATATTTTTTTTTACGAATTATTACGTGAATTCGATGTCATCCCGTATCGTTTTAACGGGAACCGGTTTTACCGAATCCCACCGAAAAATACCACACCCACTATAACTAAACTTTAGCGGGACGTAGGTGGGTTGTGGGAATATAGGATAGAGTGTCCGGTCCGTACGTAACTACGCTCCGGACACAAAACTTTTTATACGCGCTTTCGCGGTGTCCAGACGTACTCGAAAAAATTCCGCATTTTTTACGGTTGGCTCGTGGAGCCCGTGCTATCCTGCTGGCCGGCGCCTCTGTGGCTTTTTACGTCGTTTTCGATTTTACTTGCCGGGCGCGTGAAATCACGGAACCGTCTCGGACGCTCGACAATCTAAGGCTACGCGGCACTGTCTGGGGTTCCGTAAGGTCGGGTCGGGTGTTCCGTTGGTCAATTCCCGTGCGGCCGATCGTTGGACGGCGTACTGGTCAAGTGTTGCCGCCCGTCTTCGGAAACGGCCATGAGCGCACGCCGGCCCGCTCGACAGAACCGGCGGGTGAATCTGGCGGCGGCAAAAGGGAGGGGGGGGGAGGCCCGTTCGGACGACGAACCGTTTCGCGTCCGCCGGCGTTCGAACGGCCGCACAGAAAAGGGCGAAAATATCGTTGACGAAACACGCGCCGCGACAAACGCGCCGGCGTACGGGGTATGTCGCGGCGCTCGATCGCGTCGGACCGCCGGATCAGTTGCCCGTACGCGCGCGCCGACCGGACCTAGCCCCGCGCGCGTTACGGGCGCGCCCGGGCTGATTTGGCGAAACGTTACAATGACGTGAAACGCGCATTAGCGAAAACTTTGTCGGCGGAAACCGCGTCGGTTCGCCGGTACGCGCGGCGCACGCCCGCCGCCGTCCGTGTCCGCGCGGCCCGCGGTCGTCTCTCGAGTACGCGCCGCGAAATTGCTTTCCGAAAACTTTGTCGTACGCGCGTTTTGTTTTACCTCGCGGCGGCGGCGCAAAACGACCGCGTTTTAATAATAACGGTACGCATTGTTGTTGTTGTTGTTATTACGGCCGTCCGCGCGCGATATTGCGCTGCGCGATGTTTCGTCATTGGTTGCGTCGTCGCCGCCGTTGTCGTTTGTTATTATTATTATTTTTTTTTTCCGGCCGCGGACATCTCGCCTCGGGGCCGCTAACAGCCAGTGGCCGTTTCCCCGGGAAAATAAATACAATACCAAACGAATTCGATTGAAGAACATATTTGACGCGCGTGTTCACCGCAACGGTATAACGGCACGGAGAACACGGGCAAAGCAACACCGAAGCGGTCGAACTCCGGTCGGAACCGTTTCTTCCGTCGGCAATATTAGTCTGTAGCCGCGTGCAGATTGAATTTCCCCCCTCGGCTACCTCCCGACTTCTCTCCCGCGTAACCGCGGCTGCACCCGTCCTCGTCATTATCCCGTTGGACGTCCTTTTACTCAGAGTTGAATTTCTTTCGCCCCCCTCCCCCTCGGGTTTTTCGAGGATTTATATCGCTACGGAATCCGGGCCGTACGCCGCACCCGTCCGCGGCGCGATATTTTTTCTCCCGTCATTCTGGGTGGCGGCGGTGGACAGCCGGGAAGGCGGCGATCGCGGCCCGGTAAAAATGCCTCCGCGAGGCGCGCGCAACGCGGCCAGTATTGAAATGTATTATTGCGCAACGTTGCGGGCGGGCGTAGCGGGGAAAAAAAGTCGCGTCGAAAACCCGTACGGGAAACCGCCGGGTCTGCGGCGGACCCTCTCATTATCCCGGGACGCCGACACGCGAGACGCGCACGGTAATAATATTACGCGCGCGCGCACTTACGATACGTTTTTTTTTTTTTTTTTATTATTATTATCATTAATCGCGGCGGCGGCCCGGCACAAATCACACGGCGGGGACGTAAGTACTCCGGCGGCGGCTTCGTCGTTTTGTTGCCGCGTCACTTCGGTTAATATTGTTTACGCGCGCCGTTTCCGCGTACGCTTCTGCTTTGCGGGCAGGCGTACGCGGAATAATACCGTTTCCCCGTAACCCCGCGTAACGCGTTTTGTTTTTTCTTTTTTTTTTTTTTTTTTTTTTCTTTCTCTTTCGGCCGGCACTTTTACGCTCGCGTCCGGTCCGGCTCCGGCGGCGGCGGCGTCCGTATAATATAATAATTTTCGTATTTTTTTTTTTTTTTTTTTTTTTTTATACTATCCGCAGCGTATACAGGGCGATTTCTTTGTCGCGCGCCGTTAGTTTTCAAATGTCCGCGGAACGATATTGGAACGCGATGTCTCGAAATGCGATCCGTTTTCGATCCGTCCGTTTTCAAACGAGACACAATAACGCGTTTTTAAATTTCTTTTTTTTTTTTCTGTCGATTCGCGTATACTCATATATTTATGAGCATTCCGGCTTGAAAATTAAACACGGAAAAAACCTCCGTCGCCGTTGCACATGTACGCATGGGCAACTTTAAGTTCGATAATAGGTCTATTCACTCTAAAATAACTGCTTGGAGTTGTTCCCGCCGAACACGAATTTTGTAAGTACAAGTCGTACGTTTGTAAGACGGAGACAGCACTTGCGGGTATCGCGTATTTTTAATGTACCACTTCGGTTCTGTTAACCTCGAGCCGTCTCTCCGGTAAACCTCGTTTACAAAACAATTTATATTTCAAAATTCGAATTAAAAGTCACTTTTTTTTATTTGAAAATAGGTTTTAAATTTTAATTTGGCTAGTTCAAACAAGTAAAATGTTCGAAATAACTTTGATATATTATAACTTAACTAGGAACTCAATTAGGAATTAGGGACTTAATTAGGAATTAATTAAGGAAATTTTAAATCATTTAATTTACGATGAATTATACTCCTATCTAATATTGTTTTTTTTTGTTTGCAATGTTACGTTTAACAGTTGAGATTCTATGTATTTTCACAGTTTTTTTTTTTAAATTAAATTTAAACGAAATAATAAAAAGCTATCGTGGTCGACCATATAATTTAACCCTCGGGGGGGGGGGGAGGAACGTGAAGGAGGTGAGCAATCATAAACGAATTTCAGCCCGAATTAGATTTGTATACCGTTAAACGAAATCGAGTGTGGGAAAGGTGAAGAATCAAACATTTGAAAATTCAAAAATAATAACGTCTGCCCTTATATTTCACGATGTCGGTGTTACGTCGTGGGTATCGACCGGTTTTTTTATGAATAAACATTAACATTTTCTGCGCGCGATTTGGAATTTTAAAACGCGACTCAAACGCTAAAAGTCAATAGGCGTTTACGTATTATTCAACGGGCAATAATATGACCGCTGATCATAAAGCATGCAGATTGATAAAACAATCGCCCTGTATAATAATAAAATTTTACTATCCGCACATAATATCGTTATTATATTATTTATAGGTTATCTACCTGTATAATAATATATAAACAATATTATATTCTCGCGGAGACGCGCGACCGTTCGTCCAGGTATAGTAGGTCGTCGTAAAAAATGGAAATTAATTTTGTACCGGCCGGTTCGACCGCTCTATCCGACGTCAGCGCATAGTCGTCGGCACAGTGTAAAATATCTCAATCATTACATTTTAAAACCCGGCTTTATAAGTGTATTATACGCCTATAGGTTGTTTTTTTTTCCATTATTGTCTCGCCGGTGCGCGATCCCGTCTCACCGAGGCCTTCTATTCCTCTAACGGGAACGCCCGATAATTCAAAGCGACTTATAACCAATCGCCGCCCGACCGTCCGTAAATAACTCGAATCGATTTCTCGAACGAACATCCAGATGTTATGATGTTATTATACCCATATCAGTACCCGCGGATCCCGCCCCGTGTTTATTATCGTTATTATTTCTTTTAAATCACGGCACAACAAACTTCTACTTCGTTTTCGTTCGGTTGTGCGGCGGCGAGTCGGTCGCCACTCTCGACTATCGAACCTTCAAGGGACCGTACATAGACGGTAATAACGCCGTCCGTAGACTGCGCGAGTTTTGTTCTGCCAAAGTCTAAATACGAGTATATGGCATTCAGTTATCGGGCCGTTCGAATTTCCTCGACGGTATTTTTCGTCTTGGACGAAATATTCGAGTTCGGCGCCATGGAATTTCGCATGGATTTCAAATACTACAAACGATAAGTGATTATTTTCGCTTGTTACCTCGGTGACAGAAACTTTTATTGATTTTCCGTTGCGTACTCTGTGTGCAACCAACGAAAACCGAGTTTTAATTTTTTTTCAAAAACGATTTTTCAAACGCTACAAGCCCCGAACCACGATTACCTCGATTACCGTATAGATACCGATAATACAATTTTCGTTATAGGAACGAACACAATAATATCATCATGCATATTGAATAGCTACGTACAATTGCACAATTACGACGTCGTAAACTGCGATTATTGATATTTCGCCGATTCTGTGCCTGTAATAATGACAAAATATCTACAAATGCGTAACATACGCTTATAGATTTTTGGCCATTCAACACCATGAATGTATTATAACGTTACGAGTTCCAGCGTGTAATATTCTGTATAAGACACAGTGTAAAACATACAAATTTCCGGAGGAGATTCGGTACCGGGCCGTTTCGGAGACGTGGCTGAACTGTAAATAATAAAACAGGTAGGCACGTATATAGTTACAAACCTAATATTATTTGTGCGTTTGCCACGCGATTGTTGTACACGTACCGAAACGGTGTGTTCGCTGAGACCCCGTAAGCACGTCACCGTCGTCTCGTAAATAAGCAGCTACGCGTGTCTTAGATACACCGAAACGTGATGTGAAATATTATTGTCATCGGGTGACCGGAAATAAAAAGTCGGAAACGTAGGATAATGTACGTAAAACACGTTTACAATGGCGAGTATCGGCACAGGCCGAGATACGGCCTAATGCGGCCGGTCATATTGCAGATAGGATGTCCGAACGTCGGGGTTTTTTCTTTCAAAACAGATATTCGATCCGATATTTTCGGAGGAAAACGTCTAGTGTCGTAGGAACATAAAAAAAAAACCCCGTCCAATCGGAACCGGGTAATTTCAAAATACTTTTCCGTTATCTCGATTACCTCCTGATGGCATGACTACCTCGATTACCGCAATCGCGCTTTTTTTTTTTACCATAGCAGCGCAGATTTATAGTAACCAAAAATAGAATTGCCATAGAGGTATAGGAAGAGTTATAAACATGGCTTCGGCGACAGTTTTCTATTATGACCGTTTTTACAGTCACGGTGACACGGAAGTAAACGTATTTGGGAGAATTCAATAGCGTCGCCATTCGCCGTTGGATAAATCCCATTATTTTAGCTGACAGCGAAAATCATACGTTTCGAACCAAATTTTACCCAATCAAGTTCGATGACGCGAAGATCAGCAGCCGACACGGTAATTAAGACGACGGAAACGGACGGACGGTTTTCAATTTCAAATATCGGGTTGACGGAGAAAAGTCGCATCGGCGAAAAAGCCCATTATCGAATTCGATTAAACGATATCGCGCAATTCGTTTGGAACATGACATTGTGCGTTGATTATTATTTTTCTTCATTTGAACGCGGTGAAATTTCGAAAATCGCGCCGCGGCAGACGGGAATTTACGACCCTTGATTGGATACGCCGCGTTCAACCCTACCCCTCCCGACCGGATCACGCGCGTCATTGACTCTTAGCGTCGGGCCCCTTAGGTGCCCGCGTACCTACCTACTCTTTGTTCTTGTTCGCCGTCGTTTCTCGAGTGACGAGGGGAAAAATACTGCCCCGCAGTGCGGTTGTAATAATAATAATAATAATATATATGTATATATTATTTATTATATAATATACGTACCCGACGACAAAAAAAAAAAAAAATAAAAAAATATTATGTAAGTACTGTTAAGTGGCCTGTGCCCTCGTGTCGTGGTCGGCGGCCGAAAAGGATCACCGGGCAAATGTCGCCGTCGAATACCGTGACCCGTCGGAGTATATTACGTAAAAAAAAAAAAAAACCGTTTAAAAAAGCCAGTACGCCGTGGCTGTTTCGTTACGTTCCTCGGACCAGCCGCACTTTATGCGGGTAGGTCGCTGTTCTGAGTTCCCGTCTGGGAAGTTATTCGGATGTTTTTACTATTCGAAAACGGTTCTGAGCGAAATTCGGTTTCTAGTGTTTAAATACATTTGTCTTATTTTTCTTATCCGGCTTCTTCAAATTACGAGTCTCGACAAATATTTATAACTGAACCATAACAAAACACAAAATTGAAAATAATACATTTTGTACATTTTCACCTTTTTTCTTATATTTTTCCCAATTATTATGAAAACCGCTTGGATAATAAAAAAAAAATGAATTTCTTAAAGTACAATAAAAATATTACATTTAAAAATCGATGATAGACAAAAAAAAAATAAACATCATTGCAAAACGTTCCTCGATTCGCTGAGAATTTAAAATGATTACGCTACTCTCAATTTTCATTTTCCGTCACTAAGTTAATTTTATTACAAACCTTATATTAAATTTGCAAAAATTTTCATTCTCAAATGGAATCCAAATTAAAAATAATTCAAAAATGACAAACGCGGCGATAAATAACTCAAAAACCGTCAGAATGCTTTGCGAATTTTACCGTACCTAGAAACGCTGTACAAATTTCAAATCCAACGATTATCTTTCATCCCCCACCCTCATTAAAACGAAACCGTAAATAATGCCGTAAACATTCCCGTATTTTCTATAGGGTTTCACACGGCTTTTCCCGACTGTTAAGAAAGCTACGGGGAAAATGAAAAAAAAAAAAACAATCGATTTCTCAACGCGCCGACTATTACGGATACGAAACGCAACAAAAAAGCTTTCTTGTCCGTTTTTGATCGACGAAAAGCCGTTAAAAAAGACACAAAAAAGTATAAAAAAAAAAAAAAACACGACACGTGTCGTATTCGAACAGCGAAACCCGCGACACGTTCCCCGGTTTTACGCTCAGAGTGTCTCTCATTAACGCTCGCGCGTAATTTACGGCCGACGCAACGCGTTTCCGTTGTCGCGCTCAGAATCTAAAACGGATAGCAGTACCGCGCGGACCATCGCCAAACACCGGTCGAACGTACAGTGTATCGCACGCGATTTGGCGGTTTCTAATGTATACACGTAAATTTTTTTTTTTTTTTAATACAAACGCGTATTAAACGACATATATAACGGGTTGTCGGAAATATTTTTTTATCGGCTCGACCCGGCGAACGCCGGACGATATTTATGCGCCGGGAACACAATTTCATACTCGTATTACGCGTCGGTTTCGTGTGCGCTATACGCGACCGTAAAACCGATTTTCTTTTTTTTTTTTTTTGCCTTCCGCAAACGTTGACGCTAAAATCGTAAAAAAAAAATTATATGTGTACATGTAAAACAAATATCGTATTTATTTGTCGCAATAAATATCATACTCGCCGCGGCGTGCCGAAAAACGAAAAATATAATTTACGTACATATCAATTTCGATTCATAATAAATAATAATGCGCGCAGCGAGCGCCGCCGCGGACGGAATACGGTTTCTCGAGGTCGTGTTGCGGGCGGGGGGAGGTGCTTGGGGGGTTGGAAGGCAAGAGGGGGAATGATCGAAGAATCGTTCTTCGCCGCGCACCATAAAGTCGTCTGACGTTTTTATCCCCGGGAAAATAATTGGCAATTTATTTTTTTTTCCCCAAAGTAAATAAATGCGAATTTTTTTTTCTCTCTCGCCCAAACAGACTACGTCAATAATAATTGATACTCGATGACGTGTTTATTATTATTGTTATATCCGATATCGGAGTCGGATTATTCGCCGACCTGAAAAACCGTTAATATTTATTCTCAACGCGCGTGTAATACGCGAGCACCATTTACAGTATATGATATGTTACCGTCTGGGTGAAAACGTGAAAGTGTATCAAATAGTACCAATACTTTTAACGATTATCACTTGCTAAATTTTTCACTAAAAGCGATCGACAACATCAATAAAAACCCGGAAAAATATTTTCTGATCACTTGTACCGTTGATCGGCGGTATCGTAATTTATTGTTCGTATCAATACACCGTAGATAAAAATCTTATGCAGCATACAAATTCGGCTGAATTTTGATTGTAAAAAATAACAGCGATAACAACACGAATCTGTACCACGGGTCCCGTGGACTGCAATCCGTATACCAATCGTGTGGACAACGATAACGAGCCGAAAAAAATGTCCGTTGACTATATTTTTATTTATTTGATTGATATTTATCCGGTCTTCGTTAAATAATACCGGTTGACCGTGAAAATCCGTCTTATCTAAAAAAAAAAAAAAAAAGATAGCGAGGCCCATCCATAGGCGCAACTCCGGAGGTTAGGGTCCGAATCCACCGGTTTTTCAAATAACCCGCAGTTACGGCGAATACAGTTAGATATTATTTTCATATTTTATAATAACAATTTGTATTTGTTGTTACGACTGCGATAATGTTGTAATACGATATTATGTTTTCAAATTCAAGCAAATAAATTTGTTTGAGGCTATTGCACCACCCTCCCACCCCCCGCCACCAAAATGTTACCTTAGTTGCGCCTATGGATCTATCCCCTCCCCCCCTACGTTAGAACTCCCACATTACTATCGCGCGAGCGTTTCACGAAATCTCGACGAAACTTCACGCTTTTACGCTTTGACACGCGAATCGTTTTACAGCAATAATGTTCTTTAAGGCCGCGCCGACGGATTTCCGGATGCCGAAAATTACATTTTTGCCGTCGTTACGCGTTAACTGTAATAATGATAACGATCTCCGACTCGGATATTACAATATCGTAACGCTATATAGATTTACGTAAACGATTCTCGTTTATTATTATTATTATTTTTTTTTTTTTTTTTTTTTTTTTTTTACGTTTGAAATTCAATCATCGCTCAACGAGTAGTATCGGTATAATATTAATAATAATAATACACGCATAACGTTATTACAGTAATAATAATATTAATGCGGCGCGCGCAGGAAATAATAACGTAATCGAAATAATAACCGTAGCGTAGGTATGTAGTGACGGACATAAGAGCGGGCAGAAAGACGCATAATAGCGTACACAATTATTGACCACCGTATACGAAAATAGTTTTCCCGTCTTAATGACGTTTACCTATGATGCTGTACGCGCGTATATGTATAATAATAATAATAATAATAGAATACTTGACGGATTTCGGTCGCCGTATTTAAATACGAATTATCGATTATCCGACCATTTTGAATCCCGTAACCGAACCCGTGGGCGTACGTCCGCGGTCAACAGTTTCACGACGAGACCGGTCCGCGAAAAAATCGGTCGGATACCACCGATGCAGGTACACGCGCCTGCGTTTTCGGTTTTTCGCCGTCAGTTTCGCGCCAAAGCGAGCCCGGATTAGGACACTCAGAGGCCCCGGGGCCGATTTTTTCAACGGAGCTCTCTCGTGGACCCGACAATCTATTGTAAAATGTTTACTAGTCAACGCGTTTTGACGAGCGAAAAATAATAACCAGTGTAGACATCGTATAGTTATGTCCGCGTCTCAATAAACCGCACAAACCGGCGGATCGTAACACGATGACATCACGTACATTCTGTTAGTTTGTATAGAATTCGGCATAATGATGTACGGGGAAAAAACCTTAATGCAATTAACTCGAAATCTCCTTAAGGTAAAATAATCACCACGTATTTTCCATTTTATCGCCTTACGGCCGTACATGTGTCGAGTCGACCAGCGGCCCGTAATTTTTTAACTATACAAAATAACTACATTTTTTTTTTTTTTTTAACATAATACAGGTACGAATGCAACACGAACCATCGCGGAATAAGTATATTAATAGTTTTACGTAAATCAACAGACAATTTATTCGAATATGTAGTCGAGTCACGTCGTTTTTATGCGGTAATTATCGTACCATTGCATATAATTCTCGTGTTCGCCTCTCCGCTTTTCCCAGCAATATTTAAGTACTCGTATATGGCTGTATATTGTATAATGTGTAGTGATCGCATACGGTTATTCAATTCAATTTACACGGTTAAATTGCAAAAATCATTGCCGGACCACATTAAACGTAATGTAATGATTATTATAATATTTCAGTTTCGGATTCTCAGCGAAATGAGGAATGCGTTCCTCGTTCCTTATTTCCTCGTGCGTCGGTTTTATGCGTTTGGTGTGCGAGTATTTTATTTATTTTTGTAGCTGCAATTTAAATTACTTTTTTAACGGAAAACCTGCTCCGGTGTCAGAAAACAAAACAGAGACGTTTTTTTTTTTTTTTAGCATTTTGGATCTATAGTTGAGGCATTGTGTGGCGGTCGGTTTTTGGATTTTCCTTGAATTTTTCTAAAGAACCGGGAAAAAACGATAAGTTTACGAAAAAAAGTAACGGTTCCATTGTTTAAAATTTGTTTTATGGGTTATAATTCGGTTAAAAATCATTTTAAAGAGTTGTAATTTTCGAATGTTACTTCAATTAGCCTTTTGCAAACGCGATGAAATGTTCGAAACATTATAGGGATTCTTTAAATTGTGTTTATTTTATTTGATTTTACACGTTATCAGATTTTTGGCCGAACAAACGTACTCGGAAATTAAAAACGAGATTCATCTAAGTTGTAATTATTGGTTAGGAAAAAGTCAAGTGTAATGAAATTTTTTTCTACGTGTGTTTAGAGTTCGAATTGTGATGAAATTAAATACCGTAAACGTATTTCGTTCGAACTATGCTCGGGGGCGTTTTTTTCTTAGAAACGATATTTCGCTGCACACACATATAAAATT
This sequence comes from Cinara cedri, assembly GCA_902439185.1. Lineage (NCBI taxonomy): Eukaryota > Metazoa > Arthropoda > Insecta > Hemiptera > Aphididae > Cinara > Cinara cedri. The sequence continues at coordinate 414,578 of CABPRJ010001923.1, forward strand.
GAATTTCTCCGCATATCCCATCTTCCCGACTTCCCACCTAGCAGTGGCGCGCCCGTCAGCGGTGTATAGAAGAAGCTCTTTTTATCTTCAGCAAATACGGACGATTCCGAATGACTTATTAGGCCGTTTCCCGCGTTCATAAAAGACATACGACAGTTTTCGTCTTCGGCGACGGTTTTTGAAAAAAGTACAATATCCAGTGCCCGTGCCTTTCAACGCCGTCGTCGTAAAATAATATATCATTATTGCCGTTGGAGCCAGTCGCCAATGTACAGCAGTTCTCTTTTGTTTTCGTCGTCGGAGTTAAAACCGTGTTTTACAAAATCGACTCTCGACCGGAATAGAACGGGACGCGCGGGACGAACGGGGTCGCGTACAATGAACGAAAATGATTCGTCGCCGTCGTCGTTGTCGTCGTCGTCGTCGTTGTCGTCGTCGTCGTCGTCGTCGTCGTAACGGGAACAATGTCACACGGGGTACAGAAAGTTTTAGCTCGAGACGTTTAAAGTATTGTGTTCCGCAAAGTGTGTTATTGGCACTTTTCGAAAAAAAAAAAAAAAAAAAGGAAAAGGTTTTTTTCCACGATCCGAATAGAAAAACGGGTCACAGTAGTGTACGAGCATACACACATATATAGGCATTTGGCGTGTACAGCGAAAATATATAAAATGCAATAATATCCGACGAGCGCGGCAATACCGAATTCTCTGTCTCGCCCCTCTGCGCGCCGCACGACGACGGTACACGACGGTGGGAAAACCCATGGGGACTCCGGATGCTGTGTGTGTGTGTGTTTTTCTTTTCGGTATTTTTTTTTTCACGCACGATTTTTTTTTTTTATGTATATTCTAACCGGCTCCTGCTTTTCTGGCCTTCGGCGGCAAACGGAATAATAAAAACGGGCGAAAAAAAATAAAACAGTATACGTATATATCGGGTCGTACATGAGGGGAGGTCGGGGCGCGAAATCGCGAGATAAAAACGACGCGATGAGAAACGCCACGTACGTGTAATGCGTAACGTAACAATGCGTATTATTATTATTATACAGGCGGGTACGATACGCGCAGGAGCGAGCGGGAGGGGGAGTGGTGGCGGCGGTGTTAAGAACAAAAAAAAAACAAAAAAAAACACGCCTGCATAATGGAGGACGGGCTCGCGCGAGAAAAAACGCCGGATCCCTCGCGACGTCGTGTGCAAATTCGAATCCGCGGCGGCGGCGGCGGAATGCGAACGCGCGCGCACACCCGACGACAGCCGGTCAGCGTGAGCGGCACGTTACAACGGCGAAACTTCAATAAACTATTGTAATCTGCACGTTGTAACGTGCCGCATACGCGAGCGGGGACGCGGAAAAACCCGCGTCCGCAGACGGTTTTTGCCGCGCAACGAGTTGTAACGTCGGATCTCTCGGGGGGGGGGGGGGGGGCGCGCGCGCGCATTACAATAATAATATTATGCGCCTACGGTATGCCGGCGCGCCGAACGGACCGATCGTGAACCCGATGGCCAACGCCGTCGTATCGTTACGGTCGACCCCGGCAAAGTCCGGGCGTCGACACGAGTCGAAAGAGCGGAAAAACAAACAGAAAAAAAAAAAAACAAAAAAAAATTTCCCGTCAATATTATCGCGGTGTCGACATGCGGATTTTTCGCGTTCCGAAGAGCCGCTATAATAATTTCGTAATCGCGTGCGATACACGGTGCACCGTTTTAGACTCCGGGCAACGGCGCGCGGAGGTGATAATTCGGCGGTGGGGTGACGACGGGGAGACGGCCTTATTAATAAATCAAACACTTTTATCAATGCGTCGTGTGTGCGTTTTCGACAAATTTCAACGGTTTTATAGCGTTCTATAATACTAAATATTACGCTCGTATAGCGACGAACTTAACAGAAATTGCAATTTCGTTTTTTGTTTTTCCCGAATTCATCGACGACTTTTCCACCGCTAAATTAAGTTCTTTGACTATTTTCCTATGCAAACTTAACACACGTTGTCCGAACAAACGATTCCCGTACATAAGATTACCGTGAGTCAGTCGCCCACAAAAATATCCGTAAATGATCGGCTATAGTGGTCGGTACCAGATTTTAAATCGTAGAGCATATGCACATTGCGATGATAAACTATCGAATTCTATTATCACGAAGTGTAACCGAATCAAGGTACCGATCAAGGTGTATTGATGTTTATACACCTTGATACTAATAATGAATTTCGGGATTTTAAGATATTTAATTTAGACATAATTATTTCAACTTGCTGGAGAGTTAGGAGAGAGTTGTCCTCCCTGCCCCCATCGTGAGTGCTCTTGACTAAAATTCGGCACAAATTATACAAACTGTATGTTTGTATCGATTTTTGGGTTACAAGGGCCACGAGGAAAAAAATACGAATAATACTCTGTTCAGAATCGTTTTCCGTTAACAATGGTTTATCGCTGCAAACATATATAAACATACACAATTCAATTGCACTATACCTAAATTTTCCCGTTCTAAAACAATGGTGCATCCATCGGTCTTTTTTTAATTTTGGTTATTCAAAATGCATCGCCGATTTTGTCATAATACCTAACTTGAAATGCGGATTTTTGAAATAATCTATGGTTAGCTTCCTTTTCGTTTGGTTGTGCTGAACGGCATGATCTCAAAAGCCGATTACATCGGAAGCCGAAGCACAAATAGTATAGTAGTATTTTTTTTTAACGCGTATAACATTTTTACTATAATACTCGTATCTTAACAATATTAGCGAATTGGACAAAATAAAACATAGTCAACTCGCCCGGCCGGTACAGCAGTCGACTCTTGGGATGGTAAAAAAAAAAAAAAAAATTATTCTAAAAAACGATCTGGTTTTTCTGACACGCTGAGGATACGACACGACGGTTGTATATTAGCCAGCGCGCTCGCGCGTGTGTCCCGCGGGGGTCAACGCGTTGCTGCCCACGGTTTTTTTTTCTGTTTTTTCTTTTTTTGTTCTGCTCCAAGTCGCTTTATATTTATTGGTATTGTTGTTTTTATTTTTATTTTTTTTTTGTCGTCGTTCGACGCACACCGGTATATTAAATACGACGGTGTCGCCCGTCGTCGTGGTGTCGGGTACGCCGCGCGCCGCCGTGTTTATTTTAATTTTTAACTCACTTTTACACGGTTTTCGACCGTGTGTGGGATCGACGAGACACGTCGCGTGTGCATTACGTTCCAAAAAAAAAAATAAAAAAAAAAATCTACGAGGCCACTTAACCGACTCGACGTCGTCGTCGGTCAACGTTCTCGCCGCCTTTTTATGTAAAATAAAAAAACCAACCCATGACGAGAACAATATATTACACGTACGTACCGACGACGTACCTATAAGTTTTACGGGATTAGGAAAATGTACACTGCGGTAGCCCAGCCGGAAGTCGGAGATTAAACGGAATAATTTTTTGCCAATTTTTCGTGAGTTTCGTCAAAAATTTGAAAACTTCGAACTCAAGAAAGAAAATACGCGACTTTTTCCGACGTAGATATAACCTGCATTACGGACAAAAATACTTCTCCTTTATGCGAAAACGTTCAAACATAAAAAAAATAACCTCACGTAATGTGGGTACTTATTTCACGATTTAAAATAGTACGGTTGCGAAGCGACGACAAAACCGTATCACGCATTCACGTTCACATTCAATAATGTGAATTTAAAAGTCTCTCACGTGACATTTTGATACTATAAGCGCAACCGGCGGTTGAAATGAGAACTAAATACATTATAATATTAACTCATTGTATTCGTTACTAGAGTGGCAGAGTATAAGATAATAATATTATATGTGTACATAATAGTGGAAAAAAAAAAATCCACTATACGAGTGGTAAAGCCCTTAGAATTGTATAGCTGGGTTCATTTCAGTGATCTCGTTGCTCGTCGTTGGGAAGCCATACTTCCTTAAACCGTAATGCGCCTAGGATAAATAAACATATTCATGAGAAGTGACTTGTTTTTTTTTTTTTTAATCTTTTCCATATCATAATAATACAAATTGTCGAGTTCATCCGGAGCGCAAATAACGGTGGGCAATCAGTCACTTTTAATAAAGCTTTAAAAACTAAAAACGAAGAAATAAGAGAAAACATTTTTTTTTTTTTTTTTTAAACGCCGTTTTATTCTTTTTGTTATTGTTATTTTGCCGTTTTTTCTTTAATATAATATATTATATAATATTAGCCGCGTAATTTATACTGATGATCGTATAACGGCGAACGGATAATGAAAACTGCAAAACGTTTTTTGAAGAGCTCGGCTGCCAGAGAATACAATTTCAAAGTATACGCGCGCCACTGTAAGATCGTCGGGTTACACACTTTGAAGTCGGCGTATAATTAAAAACGACACGCCGTATATCATAACGTCTACTCGGAAAATATTTATTCATATTAATAAACTACATTGCTGCAGAGCGTCAAATAATAATATGTAAACGTCAATGCGAGTGCGGGAAAAAAATAAAAAAAAAAAGTCGGGTATTCAAAAATGTATTACCATCTCGAGCGTTTATCGTTTTTACGCAAGTCGTCGGCGCTGATAACGTATCGTATTATCAGCAACGCATATTTTGTATGCACAAAGAGTTTTTTTAGAATACGTTTAGGATTACTATATGGGAGATGGGGTTACAAAAAACACATCGTTTATCAGTACGTAGCATTACATGTATATTGTTCATTTTTTCGAATGCACGAAAAGTGTTTACGTCAATAAGTATTTGTATTGGAAAGAAAAAAAATATTAAAAATCACCGTTTTAATAGTTAACACGATGGCGGGTGGTAATGACAAATTAATTTAATGTTTGATTGAAATCCAACGTTTAACACAGTGTATGTTCAATTAAGCCGGTTGTCCATTTAAGTGCGGACAATTGTCAGTTGAGTTGTTGATATGAGTAATATTGCTATTAATCCGATAAAATCAACAGTAACTGCCAATGGCTAAAAACGAAATAAATGCTCTCCTAGGATGACGGGGACGGGTGCAGCCACTGTACAGGTGAAAGTTTGGAAATGTGGTAGAGGGGAAATTTAATGCATATCCGTAAGCAACGATAAACAATTGCTTACGAAAAAAAAACGTTCTGAGCAGAGTTCGGTTGTTAGTGTTGTTTTGTCAACAACATTTATATCATATTTTGGTAAAATAATTACATATGCGTCATATATTTTTTTAAACAATATTAGTTTAATATTGTATATGTTTTGCCATTTTCCCAACGTTTTCCCGGTGTCTCTAGGTTTTTCTCGGTTTTTTCCGTTTATTGGGAAAAATCCTGAGAATATCAAAAAATGACTTTCTCCGAGTACCTCCCCGGTCATATATCGTTTTAGAAAAAGTGCTATTATTGTTAATCGGAGCAAAAGTGGTGGTAGAAAAGTTGTCAGCAGAAAAAATATATTACAAAAAATAAACATCATTGAAAAACCAATGTATTTCTCGCTCCACTCAGGATCTAAAAGGCAACAGAAGGGCGAGAGGGTGAAACCTCGGCAACTCCCCCTTCCCCATAAGCACAGGCCTTACGGCACGATACTGTACTCATTGTCTACGTAATGGTAACGGTAATCGTTATCTATTCGGTTTCGTCCGCGAAATTGGATAACCCGCGGCGGTATCGCAGACGCGCCCGCGACTTTTAAACGAACGAGACGACGTTGAGAATAGTTTTAAAAACGATAAACATTATTATAAATACCGAGTTTTTGAACCGTCCTCGTTATTATTATACCGTGATGTGACTGCAGTGTAATAATACTACTGCGCGACAGTACTTAAAAAATAAGTTGCGAAATATACGCGAGGGTATGCAGATAATAATATTATAATATACATCAAACACGAACAAAAACAATTATTCAACGACATAACTTTTATAAAACTTCTGTTTGTGATACGTTTAATTTTAATTTTAATTTAAATAATAGCGTGTATATGTATACGATGTGCATTGCATACCGGAGTCGCAATATCGTTCGACTTTTAAAATAGTTTACGAACAGTTTATACAGGGCGATTATTTTATCGTTGAACAAGCGTTAGTTACAAAAAAAATACGTACGAAACCCGCAGAAACTCCGGGACGTTACGTTACCGTTACATTTTGTCACCCTTGTATTTTCGAGGGTGAAATAATAATTTCGGCGCTGAAATTGTTGATTTTACTTTTGAATTTTGTTAGTGTAAGAGTATTGGGGGGGGGCACTATCAAAACGATAACGTGTTGACGGAGATCGAAAATCCCAACGCCAAAATTTATTTCAGCTAATTTTCCCGAAAATAAGGGTGACGAAAAATGACGGTGATGCAACATAACATGTTGCTAGTTGCTTATTTTTTATATGACAATTATTTTTTTTTCTATGAACAACTTTTATACCATCAATTTTGTTTCTATTTTCAATTATAGTACTTATTTTGAAGAGAAATCTGTCTGAAGCGGGTACTTTAAAAAGGTAATTTTTCAAGTCAGTTTTCATAATAAATAGAAAAAATCGGGAAAAAACGTAGGAAAAACGATGGAAAAACGATGGAAAAACGTAGGAAATGTATTATTTTCAAATCGTAGACATTTACGGCATTTTAAACGATATGTAACTGAACTCCGCTCAGAATCGTTTTCCGTTAGCAACGATTGTTGCGTACAGATATGCATTAAATTCCTCTCTATATTCCATCTTTCCGACTTTTCTCCTACAACGTCGGGGTCGAGCCCATCGTCCTAAGGTATTACCGTATCTTTTTTAAATCGCCTAGAAACAAAAATGTCATTAAACTCAATAATTTTTTTTTGTTTCGAATAAAACGATATTAAACGACAAAATAATCGCCCTGTATACAACAATCGCGTGAACGCTGCGCATATTGTTTAATGTCATTTTTCGAGCAGATACCTCGGGAAATTCGTTAAAATTCGAAATATATTAGCGTGCCCGCGCGGAATAATGTCCGACGTCGCGTTCCGCAACCATCGGTATTTCGCAATACGCTCGTAAACTATACGCGATCTGAATTTTTAATAACGCAATATAATACGGTTCGAGTGGACCCGGCGGCAAATTCGATTAACACGGTATTGAAATTGTCGCCGTCGCCGCCGTTGACATTTTTATTCGGTTTTAATAATAATATATCATAGATCTTGGCCGCGGTCGACGAAAAAAAAAATAAATAGAGCCGGGCATACTTCACGCCACGGGTAGGCCACTGCCGGGCTCTTGTAGGTGGGAAGTCGGTTAGGTAGGTGGTGCTCGTTTAACTGGTTTATACCTTTATTCGGTCGGTCGGTTTTTTTTTTCTTTTGTTTTTTTTTTTTTTTTTTTTTTTTTTTTTTTTTTTTTTTTTAAATCCGAAATTCAATTTCGCCGATCGCCCGTACGTATGCAAATTGAAATCTAAAAACTCGTAAACGTTTTTTTCAAAATTAGCGTTTAGATATGTTTTTTTTTTTCTTTCGGAAAATCCGCCTGTGTACGGTGTGAATTTCTTTACCAATCGAAAAAGTCGTCGCAGTTATATTCTTGGTCTTCTGTGCTCTTTTTAATGTGCCGCATTTTAGATTGGACGCCGCTTCTACACCTACTATTTCACGCCGTCTTTCCCCCCGTTTTCAGCATCTTTTGCAGTCTACGACGTACCCGCGCGCCTTTGTCCGGGGCAGCCTTGTTGGGTCTTTTCTCGCTCGTGTTAATTTGAATATCGCATTATCTCGCTTCGCGCGAATACACTTACCCACGTTTTCAGACCCCGTAATAATCGCGACGGGGCGTAATAACCGCAGGTGTAAAATACGACGTGTTTCATTGGATTCGCGACTGGTGACTCACGACCACAATACCCACCGTCGTCGGTCACAACGTCCGACATTTTGTGTGCTGCATTATCAGTGTAACGCGGTCACTGCATCGTTACGGCGATGCCGACGACGACGTACGCGCAACACGGCTAATAATATTTTGTCGTTAACCGTACACGGGCGGTGCATAAAATCTAATAACGTAACACTATGTCCGTTATTGACAGTAATATTATTTAATTCGATCATCGCGGCCGCGCGTCGTCGTGTTAAACGGGAACCGCGCGCGCGGCATAACGACCGCGTGCGTATGTTGTACGCAACAGTCGCACGTTGTAATACGGTATCGCGTTCGGGAGGAACGGAGAAAACTACGGGTTACAGAATGTTTTTCGGGGGAGGATGGGGGGGAAATAATAATAATAAACGTTTTCTTCGTACGGTATTGTTATCACACACGGTTAAACGATCCGTCCGAAAACGCGCGACGAACACGGCGACCGATACGATTTCGCGGAACGTTAATCCGTAAAAAAAAAAAAAAAAAAAAAAAATGAATGATATTAACGCTCGCCGCATTTAAACGGAAGCGCCCGCGTGAATACATTACCGCGGTAAAAACGCGTAAATTATGCAAATTAATATCGCGCGCGCTGCGCACTGTTATTATGCGAACGCTGTTGCAGCTACCACGGTGTACGACGTGGCCGAACGGACGGACGTGTTGAGAAAAAAAAAAAAACAAAAAAAACATTTAAACCCGAGAACACCGCGAGGAGACGGCCGCCCCCGGGCGCACGCGGGTACAACGGTTGTTACGGCTCGTCATTAGCCGTCACCGCGTATCGATGCGTGCGGTACCCGGTATGCGGTCGCGTTACGTAACGTGCGGACATGCGAAACGCGTTGCGTTAACGGGTCCGCGTTTCGAGCGCGCGTAGCTCAGTTCCGAGTGTCGCCGCGGGTCCGGTCGGGCGATCGGCGAGGGGGTTGTGAGGCGTGGGGGGGGGAGCGGGGCGCGACAAGCTCCCGAGACCGAAAAACGTGACGTATCGAAACGTATCGGTTAGGCGCTGCCGAAACGTCGACCGCCCCTTCCCCTTTAACGCGACGCTTCGCGCGACAAAATCCGCCGCATTTACCGACGGGGCCCGAAACATTCTGCACGAGCCTCGGTGTACGGATTTCAACGGAAATCCGTTTGTGAACATTTATTTATTCCACTCGTTAATTACCGCGGTCGGTTTTCGATTTGAATTCATCAAAAGCCGTTCGAGCCTAAACGAACGCGCGCGCGGTTGCAAATCCCGTCCGTTTTTCCCCGCTCGGATTTCGCACTCGGGCGCCGGCCGAACGCAATCGCGCGTCGCCCCACACGCACGGGCACGCTGCGGCATCGCTGTGCGGAACGAACGGATTACGGCGCGGCCGGGGGTAGACGGCGCGGCCGCGGTCTCGTCGCGGCGGTCGCAGATTGGACGTGACGTCGATCGCGAACCCCGGAACGTACACGCACACCGCGTCAGGCGCGTCGCACGTGTACGCGTACGCGCGTGCGGACTCGGCGATTGCGTTACGCCGCGCCGCCGATTATCGCGTCGTCGCGGCGGTCACGTTCACCGCGCAAACGCGTCACGGCGATCGCGAACGGGCGGTCGACGTAAAGATATTTATCAATCTATCTGCCAATATGGTCTTTTAGTATGGGGTGGTGTCAAAGAAAATTTTTTAAAAATACTTCAATCCAATCAAAATTATGTATTAAGAATTATATTAAATAAAAAAAATCTTTAGTAGGTTCAACAAAAATGAATTACTCAAATTTAGGGGTTCTTCCGATTAGAAACTTATACAAAAAATATGCAATTTTTTTTACAATAACAAAATTAACGAGTCTTGGTAGCAAAGCAAATTGTTCACATTTGCGAGAACACAGAGCTTATGATTTACCAGTACAATATTCGAAAAAATCTTATTTACCAGTACAATATTCGAAAAAATCTTTTGGACAGTCGTTTGTTGACTATTTAGGTCCGACTTATTTTAATCAAATGCCAACATTTCAAAAAAAAAAAAAAATTCACGAAGGTAAAGCTAACGTGAAAAAAATTGTATATAAACGGTTATTCTCCAATTTAATTTAATTTAATATCTTCTTAATGAATAGTATTTTTCGGTGATTTTGTTTTATTTTGTAATCTGAATGTCTATATTTACGTATATATACAAGTCATATTATTACATTTTTCATTTTAAATTATTTGTTCTGTACAAATTATAACTATAGTCGCATGTATCTAATTTTTTTTTTTTTTTTTTTGGTTGTGCTTGTTGTATTAGATTTATATTTATTTTTGTTTTATTTTATCTATCTTTTAATATTACTATTGTTACTGCTCTCTGCTCCACCACAAGCTTCGGCTTATAGGAGTAGATATATCTTTACTTATATGATGTTATGTATATTTAAAGAATAAAAATAGAAAAATAAAAAACGTGTTGAGTCGTGTCGTGTCGAATTTCCGCAACGACGACCGTCGCGTGCGGCCCCCGCAACACTACGCGCGCGCGTTGCGCCGAGACGCCGTCTCGACGAGTGTCCGCCGAGTCTTAGATTTCGCGGACGCCGCGCGAAACCGTATCGGCGTCCGATTGTCATCATACAAACGGTATCGGACACTCGCGTAATGTCGACCGTGTTCGCGGTCGTAATGTTTTTCGTCGGTTCGACCGCAATTGCTGCGGGTGTGGGCGGGTGTCGGCGACCGAAATCGCCCCCCGAGCTGACACAGCGACGTCACGGCGACGGGCGGAGTAGTACAACGATGTGCGATGTCAAACCGCGCGACCCATTCGGCGCGACGAAATTGTCATTTCCGTCGGTCGCGCAAACAAAACCGCGTCAACGGTTACCGTACGGATCGCTACGAACGGTGCACGGGAGGTTGCTCCGTCCTGCTGAAAATATGTCTCCTCGTTTACCGCGCGTTCCGGGGAACCGACTGCATCCCCGCCGGCTGCCACCAGCCGATTACGGTTCCCGCGCATTTCGAAATCGCCATTCACTCTGCCCCGGCTCGACAATCGCTTCAACAACCGTTTAGGGAATCAAACGCGTAGTATTTTCGATTCGGATCGCCGGAAGAGTCGGAGTCCTCGCAAGTGACGACGGAAAACAGTCGATTAACCGTAATAGTGATAATCGTTTGGCGAGTGTGATTGCAGTATAAATAATTATAGGGACTTTCGACTCTGGACTTTGAACAATTATTAAAAATCACGCGTTAAACGAAAGTAAAATGTTGACACGTCAAAATTTTTATAAGAATGTAAAATTCTACGCAAAGGTTGTTTTCAAGTTTTTCGTCGAGAGTGATAAAATAAAAAGTTATTTTTATCAAAACATAAAAATGTAATTTGAATAAAAAACATGCGTAGTTCTTATCCTCGTGAGTAATAATATATAAAAAAAACAAAACAGAATTTCGATTATCTTTATGATATCTCGGGAGATATTTCAATGCGTACATCTTCGTCGGGACACTCTGTATATAGTTAACATTAGGATTTACGGTGTCCCGTTGCCCGGCTCTTAAACTCCTAGGTTTCACAAATCGAGTTTTAACAGATTTTCGCCCACTCCGTCCAATAAATAAACTCTGTCGTTCCTTAGTAATTCTTCCCATACTCGATCGCGGCTCTGTACTCGCGGATAACCCGTCCGCCGGTTCTTCTTCGGCTCGTACGACGACTGAAAGGATCCAAAGGCAATTCGCGAAATTGCCCGAAAACTCAACGTGTACCCCGTCCGCCGCGCGCTCGTAGTGTTCGTCCGGCGTCTCGTTTTCTCAGAGTGTCCGACACGACGCCGTCGCGCCTGGACGTCGTTTCCTCGAAAATCGACGGCTCCGGTCGGCTGCGGAAACGTCAACCGCTGCCGCGTGCGCGTCCCGCGGCCGCCCGTAACGCGACAATAAAATCACCGTCACCGTCACCGCGGTCCCCCGTCCGGCGGCGTCGTTTTGCGGCCATCGCGAACGGATCCGGTGTTGTATAACGCGCGAACGAACAGCGCCCGATAATTTGAAATTGCGTTACACCGGGTGTGCGTTCGCGCGCGCTTGCGCGTGCGCGCGCGCGCAACGATATAATATTCGTAATATACGCGACTCTTGCCGCCGCTGCCGCCGCCGCCGCCGGTGGTCACACAACGTGCGTAAATTATTACAGGTCAACGCTATTAATAGCGATTATAATATTATTATTTGGTTTGCGTTTGTGTATTATTATTATTATTATTATCCGGTACCGCGTGTATAACGTACCGTGCGCTATTGCGTACCCCGGATTCGCCGCTCGTTTCCATTCCGGACTGCGGCAATGACGTTCCGTAATATGCGCGCGCGAGCGCGAAACGTGTTTTGGATTTATTATTACGATCCGAATTTAATAAATCATGCTTAAGAGATTAAAACATTTCATTTTTTTTTTCATTTTTTTACGACTACACGCCGAAAACTGCGTGTTACACGCGCGCCGGCCGTACGCAGTTCGGTCGCAGAGTCGCGTCCAGGAGAGGGGGGGGGGAAATAACGAGAAAAAATATTAACCGTCGGAAATGAAACAAATAAATAATAATAACGGGCGCGCACAAGTACGCGCGTACACGTTTTTCTCGTCTTCTTTCCCGAACGTCACCCGACCTCGTTCGGTTTTCGTAGGGGGTTTGTTTTTTTTTTTTCTTTCCTAGTCGCCGTTTCGAAGCAGTTTCTCTAATGTTTCCTACACGGACGAGACCCGCGGTGTCGTGAATTTTTTTCTTCTATGGAGCGGTACCGGTGGAATAGCGTAAAAATGTCACAGTAATTTCACCAAGGTCACTGTGGAGACATTCGCGCACTCCAAAACTTATCGTTTACCCGTCTGACGATAAAGTTCTACGCGCACGCGCGCCCGCCCGCCCACCGGTTTCGGTCGTGGATAGGCTGCTTTATTGAACGTCGTGGATACTCATTCGCCCCTTGCCTAGGCGTCTACCTGTATCGACGAATAATGACCGCGGTGCCTCGCACCGTTGCCGTAACGGATGCCGCTACGCGCCTGCTCGACAAAAACCCTTTTGGTCGAACACTTTTCGCGCTCAACATTCGTCAGAATTTATCCTCGTCCGTATTATTATTGCGAACAGCTGTTTTTTTTTCTCGCCGAATGATTGTCTAATTTTTGCGGAACATCTGCCGTTGTCGCGGGTTATCCACGAGCACTTGAGTTTTGCGAGACTCTATCAATGGGGTCTACGGTTATCTGTTATTTACATCCTCCACCTCTTCGGTCACCATTATAGTTTTCTTTTTCAGCGCTTATCTTCACGTGCATTGGGTATAGTGCCCATGTAGTGCGTCTGAAGTATCCAAGTAAATAAAAGAGTGTTTTTATGTACGTAATTGAATTGTCCGGGTTTTAGAAAATCATAAATTTACAACGTACGCGTCGTTTTTTCTGACCGTGCTAACCACAATAAATTACACATATTATAGTTGCCCATAGACCAAAGATAAAATGTGTACCGAATTGAATTCACCAGTCCACGAGAAATTTGGTACGTCGTGTTCCGCGTGGATTCATATTTTATTATAGTGCGCCCAGCGGCGTGCCCGGAAATTTCCAATGGGAGTGGGTGCATCGAAGAATAATCTTAAAATCGTCTTCTCTACCCAAGTCGACTGTGGGAAAATTGGTATATAATTCAAAAGCCGGATTCTAAAAAAAAACGGTGCTGATTCAGGGGATTTGACGATATTGCCGTTTTATGACGGCAGATGGGCAACCATAATATCGTGATGTTAAAAAACAGATTTCACTCCGTCTTTCTCCGCACAATGTGAACTCTCTCTACATCCCCGGTTCAATTGTTTTTACATGATTGTTTTTTTCGAAAATAATAATACTAAATAACGTAACGTGGTCTTTTTCGTATTCATTTTCGGTTTAAAACCGAGAATAGGTTTTTTTTTCTGATTCTCGTTTTTAAAACAATTTCATTTGCCGACCCTTATCCCGCTACTTTCTTTTACAGCTCACCGTTCGGCACTCGTTTTTTTTCTTCTGTTTATTTTTCATCCGCGTTTGTTGGTTAATGGCACGTATATACTCTGCGACTAATTATTGCGCCTACGTTGTCTGCGTTACCTATATTGTATTATTATCACAATAATAAACGATTATCGTAATAATAATAATAATAATAATTCTACGTCTAAATTTCGGGCTACGCGTCGAGTTAATTTATGATAATAGCGTCGCATCTCCATAATATTATTACTACTGCTATTATTATTATTATTATTATTATTATTACAACGGCATTTCGAACGGTGTACCGCCTTCTCTTCCATCCCCTTCTCCGTTTTCCCCTCCGCCGACACATATGCGCGGCCGGTTAGATAGTTTATGTATACAAGTATTATAATATAGGTGCGTTCATTATCGCGAACATAACCACAAAAAATACGGAAAAACGGCACCGTCTCGGCGGCGTCCGGGTACATAATTTCAAATTAACTACGTTCGTATTATACATACATAATATAATATATTATACAATACCCGTATCAAGTATGTTAAATATTACATATTGTATTTTTTTTAAGTTTTTCTCGTACTATTATGTGCTCGATAACAATCGCTCATCGAGGGGGGGTAGTGGGAGGGGGGGAAGATATAACTCTGTGTGTTATAATATTGTATAACATTATTGTATACGGATGTATACCATGACCGCGGGTTGTGCGGGGAGAAAAAATTCGTTTAGAATTTTTTTCTAGGGAGCGGACGACGAAAACGGTAGTTTTACAGACCCGCGGGGGATTGCGCTCCGCACGACCGTCCCTGATAATCCGACTTACAAATAAACACCCCGTATTTCAATAATATATTTTTTTTCTCTTCAAATTAAAAAAAAAAAAAAAAAAAATTACTTTAGTACACGCATTCATATCGAACTATGGAATTTCTGTTACCGTTTTTAATTTACACACATTATACCTGTACGGGCTACGAGTATTTATCGAATGGACATTATATCGACTGGATATCCGTCTTCGCGCGATTTTTTAACGCTTCGGTTACTCGTAAAGAATGAAGTTATAACAACATTAACGGGCTTCGTGTTGTGAATTCGTTAAAAACTGTAAAATATCCAACGGAGAAAATACGAACAATTTGAAAACGATAATTCAATCACTATAAATTCTCGTCGAGTTTTGCTATTACCAGTCACAGTTATCGATTTAAAATCAAAACAGCAAACATTTATTTAAAGTGACACTGCTCTACGTGCCACACCGCGGACCGCGGTTGTCGGTTGATAATGTTACATTTAACTGATAACACACAATTGTTTTACCACCACGGCCGCGCATTTTACACCGTTATCATAAATTATAAAACCACGGATTCTTTTTTTTTTCGATAATTGAAAATTATCAAACAACATGCGCATATTTGATTATAATTAATACAACTCAATAACACACGTGTGTTAAAAATTCACGGGGTCGGATCTATCCTGACGATCCACCCCCGTAAATACGTCACCGGAAACATTAAACTTGTATACTTACATTATATAGCATATACGTATATTGTGCAAGAGTCGAGGATCGATTTGCTTACGCGAAACTCAAACACATTACAATACACGATATGTGTGCTGTTGGCGTGATAACGCTATTATTATATTATTATATTGACGACTCGAAAACAACGCGGAAACTTTCACCGGAACGTTTACGGATACATACATTATGTATATATATTATTTTTTTATTTTTTTTTTGGAACAACTGCAAAATTTCCTGCTACTCCCGGGCAGATATAGTTCGGATGTTGTAGGCGTTTTCTTTGTTTTACTTTTTCTCTATGTAGGTCCAACGTGAAGTATTACGCGGCGTTAGCTATGTGTTTGCTTGGAGTTCGGCAGAGGGATGGAGCCGACGAAAATGCAATCGACACGATCGAGTAAAGTCAGACGAACGAATAGGCCGACGGTTCGAAGTTAAACAAAAAATTAATTAATTAATTAATAAATAACGTAAGCCGTCAAGCATGCTCAAGTGGAAAGGCGTGCGAAAAAAACTGCTCAACACTCAGCAGTCGGAATTATTTCCGTTGTTTCAACCGGTTATTAAATTTGAATGAATATTCCGAATTTCGAAAAATGAAGCGATATTATTTGTTTTCAATAACCGGTGTCTGCAGTCTCGTATATGTACGAAAATATCGGTCGTTAAGAAACCGAAAACTCGCGGGGTTCAAACGTTTAAAAAAAAAAAAAAAAAATTTATTATAACTTAAATTATTTACATTTTTACTCGGCCTAAAACGTTTAATATTTGTGACAAACGCCCGCCGTCGAACTATCGTTTCACGTTTGGATCACCGGGGAACACACCAGATTATTATTTGGCCATTTTCAACATTTTCTGACGTTTTATTTTGCAGACATTTTGGTTATAACATTTTCGTAGTGTAATGTCCACCGGTCGTCCTTGAAGCATTTCCGAGTCAACGTTATATTGTGTAAACAACTATAGTGTACTGGGGTGTTTTTTTTTTTTTCTAGGACTATTAATGCTCTTGCGAGTTTTTTGTTTTGATAACTACTAGAATACATTCGAACGTCGTCGGAACAGAGATGTTAACGGTTTTTACAGTCAACGAAAACCCGATTAAATAATGCTGCATCGCGATTCGTACCGCGCGTGTAGACGACTGCATTAAAACCACTGCACCGTTCCTCTATAACCGGGCTCAAATTAATGGGAGGGGGGGCAGATGGGGTCATAGCTTCAAGCTCCTGGATATCGTGATTTTTCGAGCCCCCGACCCTGGCTGATAGTACTGTACAACCACCAGTATTTTGGATATGTTTACGGGCTCCTACGATTGTTTGGCTCCGGGCTCAAAATCATCTTAATCCGGGCATGTCCATAATGTCACACCGCAATTTTTACGAGTGCCGAAATTCCGCGATAACCGTACACCGTTTACGTTCGGTTTTATCGTCATCGCCGTCGTCGTCTCGCGTTCAATACTCACGCGCACCGCCCTCTTGCTCCCGGCCGAACAGACCGCGGGCTTTTAATTTTCCGAGCGTTTCGACGATAATGATAAAAATAAAATATTATATAATAACGCTTTTTCACACACCTGCACGTATCTGCCGTCGGGGCCGCGAGGAAAACGTGTCGGCTCATAGCGGACCGGAAATTATCAAGTTTATATACCTATATATATGCGTATACCTGCAGTATACGTACGCAGACTCGTCGTCGTAACTTTAAAAGAAGCACGTGCAATTTATCCTACGGTCAAACTCGCGCGCGAGAAAAATAATAATAATAACGCCGAGTCGTTAATGACAGTACACGTCGTTTCGGTCTCGGGCGTGTTAACGATTTCGGAAAACGCGGGTTTCGGCCGCGAGTCGGTATCGCGAGTTTTAATAACCGTTACCGTGTACCGTTACCGTACCTACCTGCCCGCCTACGGTAATATCGGTCGGAAGCAGGGCGCAGACGTGCGGTCCGGTCCTTCGCGAAATTCGAACAAAAACGTACGGGATGTTGCCGTTTCCCGACATTTTTTCGGGAACGCCGCGGCGATGATAATGTTATTTTGCCGCCGGACCCGTAGCGCGTTGCGAAACTTTGCTACGCGGAGGCGGTAGGGGATGTTGTTTAATTAATGCGCGGCGCCGCGATATTACGGAGCGAATTTTAAGCGCGACGCAGGTCGATAATGACGGCATCGTGGTCGAATAAATATTTCGCGGACTCTTCTCCTCCTCCTCCTTCTTCTTCTTCTTGTCCTATGGCCTCAGGGCGCTAATCGCGATCGCGGAAACCATTCGCTTCCGCGGTTGCGAACCCACCGGGAAATTCGATAGGCCGCGCTCCGTTTATATTTTAACTAGTGCCCGATCAACGTGTGCGGGATTAGTTGACCCGGCGCGATCCCACACCGTCGCACGAGCGCTGCAAACGGCCTATACATCAGCCGATTACGGGAATTCAATTAGGCTGCCGTTTTACGATGGCCGTACCATAGGGTATCGTCGCGTGGGCAATCGTAATATCACGATGCTTAAAAAACCAGATTTCACACCGCCGTACTCTATCCCGGGTTCGTTTGGTTTTATGTCATTTCTTATCCGGTCCTCGTAGCTCGCATTTGAACGGCCTAATGGCATTTCGCCTTCGGGACCTTCGGGTTCGACTAATTTTTTCGTCACCGTGACCTTTTGACAGTATTTTTCTCCTAAGCGGTATTTTTATTAATTTGTTTGTTTGTTTGTTTTAATATTTTCAATACTTGTTAGACGCCAATAATAATTATTGAACATTTAACCCTAACGTCAAATGACGCCCGGGATTTTAATCTAATGTAGGTAGTTTATAAGTATCTAGCATTTCTAGAGACGTTTTTTTGCCACTATCATAAAAGTAAAAACTGTTAAAATTATGTTTTCTTCCTCCGTCACTATTCCAAAACGCTATATCTATGTTGTACATTTATTTAAATGGTTTGTATTCGAGCACTTAATTATTGAAATCAACCTATTGAAAACGACCGTGGTATTTTTGTTTGTGTTTTTTTTTTTTTACATTATCGCACGTAGGTGTGAATAGGTCGAAAACTTATATTATATTTTATATATATATAAATGTATATAACACAATTTAAAAAAATAACAAAGATGATTTTTAAACTTCACACTAAGTGGATAATTAAATTCACTCATCGTTAAAACAGAAAACTGATAAAAACAAAATAATAAATAAACAGAAAACTTAATCTAATCTACTGAATAATACAATTATTGGTAAAAGTTTAAGACGAAATTGCAAAGTATTAACAACATTATATTACTGCACTCTAAATGCTGTTCTGATATCCACTATGTTACAAGCGAACAGATCTAATTTTACTGAATTTGCAATAGATATTAAAGTATTTACAGGGGCTAGGTACGAAGAGTTCAGCCGTGATGTAATCGTGTACCTAAACTAACCCATATGACTTTAATTGAAAGGTCACACAATCATTTAGTTGTGATGAGTGAACATTTGAGTGAGCTGCCCATTATTGAAAATTAATTTTAAGAATTTCGAACGAAAGAAATCGGAAAATATCTTGGGTCGCCAACGCACAAAAGGTTGAGAACCGCTAATATAGACGGTATACGAAAGAGTCGATGCACGAAACGTACGATTCGAGAATAAGTTTGCTCGTTATAGACAAAAGTAGGAACTACTACACAATTTTCGAACATCTATTTTAGATGTCTTTCTTACTCGGTAAATCGCTGTCGGTAGATCGCGGGGATTTGACATATGGTAAAGTAACGTAACTCTCCCTTCTCCCCACCACGTTGAATTTATAACAGTTTTGCGATCGTTCGACACCGGGGCATTCCGAACATTTTTTTTTTTTTTATTTTTTTACCAAGTTTAAAATATACTGCATTACGTCATCCGCTACTGTTAACGTATACAATATATATATATATATATATATATAGCGCGGAGGGGTTTGTTCACGTGTAAAATCGTTTTTTTTTTTTTTTTTTTTATGTGTACACTAAATTCTGCGCCAATTTTTTTATACACACGAACGAAAGTAATTTAAAATAATATTCTGTTGTGGTAACCTATTATATTATACTATAGCGACGTTTAATTTAGGAAAATTGGAATTAAAAAAAAAAAAAAAAAAACGGTTAATTGGATTAAAAACAAACACATTTATTTAACCGAACTTAAATAATATAATAATGTAGCTCGGGGAAAAAAAAAAAACTGTTGGATTAATAACATCAAACAAGACAGAGAGTTAATAAACTGCAGAATATTATACATTTTTACGAACGATAATTTCAATTAAAAGAATAATAATTATAGTAAAAATAATTTTCGCGCCGAACTTTCCGATGCGTAGTCGTGTGGCAGACGGTAAACAAAAATGTATAACAATTAAACAATAATTGTTGCATTGACGAAAATAAGAGTAATAACGTCCGCGCGGTGGTGCTCTCGAGACGATTTAGTTGTTTTTTTCTTTTTTTTTTTTTCTCATTAGGTTTGTTAAGTCGATAGCGGCAGCGGTACGCGCACTCGACTCGATCAATGAACGGCTTTGAAATTAACCCTCTTTTAATTTTTCTTTTCTTAAATTTTATTCGACGACGGTTGAATCGGATTAACATAATGAATGAAATACTTTTTTGTAATACTTCGTCCGCCGAGTGTACTCGTGCGGAATACCCAAAATGTCGCCGATACTTACGCTGCTGCAGTGTTCTCGACTTTTCCTTTGGCCGTCTCGCGCGTAGGTCTTAAGCAATGCTCGCAAAACGCTTCAAACGTTAATTATCTGCCGAAATAATTATAATATATTTGCGTTTGTTTCGTAAACCGGAAAAGTATGGTAATTTCGGTTTATTTTTCATTATAAATTCGTTGGTAAGACGTATTATGTATACCTTATTCGTCACCACAGTGCGGACGTATTGGAATGTCGAAAATATACTGTCGTAAAATACAAAATCGAATACCTAACCTATGGGATATAACTATTGAACGTATTAGTTTTACAAAGATGTTTATTTTTATTTTTTTATTTTTTTGTGAACAACTTTTCTCAATTCAGAAATTCAACTCCGATTTTTAAGTGTAATGCCTTTTATAGAAGGAAATTTGACTAAAATGGTACTTTAAAGAGGCCATTATTTGATTTTCCCGGGGGTTTTCATAATAAACGGCAATAACCGAGAAAAAAAGTAGAAAAAACGGACACATTTACGAAATGTATTATTTTCAAACCGTAAATATATTACGGCCTTTCAAAATGTATGTAACCGAACTCCGCTCAGAACCTTTTTTTCGTTAGCAATGATTAACCTTTGCGTACAGATATACATTCAATTTCCCCTCCACCTTCCCAATTTATTATCTACAACAGTGGCTCGTCTATTGTGCAAAGTATGTCCGTTTTTTTTTGGTATTATAATTTAATTTATTATGCCGGTCGGTTTTATTGGGTGTCTGCCGGGTTTGACAAAAATTCTACCCACATAAAATGTTGAACAGTAACTTGAATTAAGTTACAACTCACTCAAATGAAATTAATTTCTAAGTAATTTGATGGTAATTCAATTATATTTTATTGTGAATAATTTATCTACGTAATTTAAGTTGCCTATTTTTTTTGTAGTGAAGTTTCAAAATTACTCTTATCGCTGTTTTTATGCATACGATGTATACAGTTATTTAATGTATATTCGATATTACTCGTATAATTGATTTTATTATTACGAAATATTGTGTTGATCGGTTGATGGCCGTCGGTTGTTGATATCAGTTTTAACGTATATTGTACAGTGGTCGTATATTCACGTCATGCCGACACGTTCGTGAATTTGGCCCCACCATGTTATGATAAATACACCAAAATTTCGCAACATTTTGCAACTAATTTGCAACTTTAGGCAACCGGTAAAAAAAAAATTTGCAACCTTATATTTTTGTCCTGATCGCTAAATTAAAATTGGTGGGGCCAAATTCACGTGGCCCCACCACATCGTCGTATCGACCTCGAACCTTTTTCATAATTTAGCAACTAATTTGCAACTTTAGGCAACCTTCGTGAAAAAAATTGCAACCTCGTGGTTACGCCGGAAGCGAATTCCTAAGTTGGTGGGGCCAAATTCACATAGCCCCACCACATCGTCGTATCGATTTTGAATTTTTAGGGCCAATATTTTAATTTTTTCGGAATTGATTTTATTTCACACTGATATATTATTTTAAATTATAATTATAGTTCTGTCGTTTCACTTTTATATATAAAGATTACCTGGTGATATAAAAAAAAGGTATTTTATTTTGTTTTGTTTAATTATGATTTGCGTATCAGATACAAAAATGTACCTACTAAATATTATAATATGCACATGGTAGTACCTATGGTACCTTTTTTTATATCACCAGGTAATCTTTATATATAAAAGTGAAACTACAGAACTATAATTATAATTTAAAATAATATATTAGTATGAAATAAAATCAATTCCGAAAAAATTAAAATATTGGCCCTAAAAATTCAAAATCGATACGACGATGTGGTGGGGTCACGTGAATTTGGTCCCACCAACTTAGGAATTCGCTTCCGGCGTAACCACGAGGTTGCAATTTTTTTCACGAAGGTTGCCTAAAGTTGCAAATTAGTTGCTAAATTATGAAAAAGGTTCGAGGTCGATACGACGATGTGGTGGGGCCACGTGAATTTGGCCCAACCAATTTTAGTTTAGCGATCAGGACAAAAATATAAGGTTGCAAATTTTTTTTTACCGGTTGCCTAAAGTTGCAAATTAGTTGCGAAATTTTGCAAAATTTTGGTGTATTTATCATAACATGGTGGGGCCAAATTCACGAACGTCATGTCGACAACGTAACTGTTGAGCTCCGGTAATATTTTTGAGGGGAAAAAAACGGAACTTTTATTGTTATATAATTACTTTTCGAACTCGAAAGTAACGCGATTTGACCGAATAAAAACAAAAAAAAAAAAAACTTAAAAACTTAAAAACGATTTTAGTTACAATTCTGAAAGGTAATTTAAACTAACGTAATTTCAAATACCAAAGAAAAAAAAAGAATTTCCCCGACACCGAGTCGTATAATTATCCACGTGCGAGTCCGTGTACCCAGTAAACCTTGTACTAACCTTTCCGTGTACACGATTTTTTCTTAAAAACAAAATATTTAAATATGAGAATCAAATATTATTGCTCAATATACTTATTGGGGAAAAAAAAAAAAAATGTTTTTTTTTTTTTTGATTTACTTAAAATAAGATATTAGTACGCAGTGCGATATTTGAAAAAAAAAAAAATAAAAAAAATACGATTAATACAATTCGGTTGATTCAGAGTATGGCGCCGCCGCGCATGATGCGGTTAACATTGCACCAAACACGGTACCAATAAAGTTCCCTATACAGTTTTCGGTTGAGACGAGAATTTCGCTAGAAAAAGTGTTTCCAGACCTCTCATAAAATAATAATAATAATAAAAAACACCGTCGTAAAACCAATAAATTGCTCGCTCCGTTTATAATCTAAACAAATTTAAATAACCGAGTTTGGTATCATGACGGTGCTACGGTGGTTATACGGTTTGGTAATAATATTAAAAACGTTAGTATCAGATATACTGCACCATTGATAGAGACAATTATGGCATCGGATCAAAATAACGAAAAGATAACCACGAATGTAAAAACCGTGAATTAATAAATAATAACAAACATCAAAATAGCGAATTTTTTTTTTTAAAAAAAAAAAAGAGCGGAAATACAGAATTTTTTGAACACGGTCAACACAATCGTTAATGTCGTTAAGTTCGTACGGTATTTAGATATTAGTCATTTGGGTATTTAAGAAAAATATTAATTAAACGAAAAGAACAATTGAGTAATTAATGGCGAATCGCACCAGCCGCATCTTTTACAAAGTTTTTATCATCGTTAATATTATAATTTGTAATTTGTAAAAGTTTCGCCATTATGCGCGATCGATTATTTTAAAATTCGCCATTTTAGATTCCGAGTGGAGCTGGGAATGTATTGGTTTTACAATGATATTTATTTATATTATTTTTTGTTTTTATCCGTGAACAATTTTTCTACCGGTAATTTTTCCCCGATTCTCAAGTATAAGCACGACTTTTTTGTCTTTTGAAAGGAAATCTGACCGAGGCGGTACAGATTAACGATTAATCATTGCGTACAGATATACATTAAATTCCCTTCTGTATTTTATCTACCCGACTTTTCGTCTACAATAGTGGACCGCCCGTCGTACGAAGTGTGTCCGCGTCTTTTTATGTTCGCGATTCGTTGTGCATTCGCGGTTATTTGTTTCGCTATATTATTTTGGCCAAGGCCCGGCAATTGTTATCGACAGTATTGACACAGAAAAAAAAAAAAAAAATCGACGAATTCTCAACCGCGAATCATTTGGCAGCGACCGAACGAAAAACGTCACGCTCGAAACGCGTAACGTAACGACGTTGTAAAACGCCCGGATCGGAACACCACGACGAGAAATACGCGGTGACGTGACAAAGGCTGTCCCAGGATGATAGAGACGAGTGCAGCCGCGTGTTACGGGTCCGAATGTGCGTCTGTAAGCAACTTTTGCTCTAACGGAAAAACGATCGCTGAACGTTCGGTTGTTCGGTTGACGGTGTCGCACCGTTGATTCGTCAACGGTATAGCGCGCGTCGCACAACGGTAAAACAATTGCAAACGCATCGTGTATTCTCTTTAAGGACATTCGTATGAATATCGCGCCCGTCTTTCAGTTTTTTATCCCGTTTATCGGGTAAAACCCCGGGAAAACCGAAAATATCACTTCCCCAAAGTGCCGCCCCGGAGGCCGAAATATTTTCCGACCATAATACCTACGTCTCGTGCATTTTACGGTTTGTTTTTTTTTTTGTTTTTGTCTTTCACGTTTTCCGGGAAAATCGAAAAACGACCTGTCGGCAAGTACCTTTCCGAGAAATTTTCCGTTCGGAATAAATACGTCTTTACGCGGTGTACGTCGGAGTGAGCTTCCCGATAAAGGAAAAGCGTTCACGTTCGTTAAAAAAAAAAAAAAAAACGTATCTGTTGAAACCCAACACATCCTCCTTCGCCATCCTCGGAATCTAAAACGCGAACTCCGAGAATCGCGGCGTGGTAATAACCGTTCGTTCCGGGCGTGCGGCCCGCGGGTTTTATTCGCCGCAAAGGTGCGATGGGATTAAAACGCGGCGCTTCGAGTTTTCGGGTTACAATACCGCGAGCGAGTAAGTGAGCAAGTCGAGTAAGTAAGTAGTCCAAGCGAGTATAATAACAAACACGCGGCCGTCCGGATGAGCTACGCGCTCGGGCGGCGTTCTTAATTAACGCGTTCCCGTTTAATTAATCGCGCCGAATAATTTATACGATACGCACCGCAAAGGTACGGGCGGCCGCGCGCGCGTCGCAATATTATTTTAATGAAATCGCATTTTTTTTTTCCTTGTCATCCGATAAAATTATTAATAAAAAACTGTATTTTAAGAAATTAAAACAAAAAAAAAAAATAGTATTCACTTTGCGTAGTGAAAAAAAAAAAAAAATTAAAATTAAAATAAATAAATTACGCGCCTGTGTGTTTGCGCGTTTCGTCCGACGATCGATGCGCGTAATATAATAACAGCAATACGATAACGTCGTCGTATGCGGCGATAGAAACGCGGACTTCGGAGCCGCGCATTTGCCTTTCTCGCCTGTATACGTGTTCTTTTTTTTCCGGGAAGGTGGAAATATCATAACGGAGACGTCGTTTTTATTTTCTATTTTTTTTTGAATTTATCGCCATAAAATAATTGCCGGTCGTGCTGTAGCACTGTCGAATAAACAGTGCGCGCGGCCGACAGTTTATTTAATATTGTCATCGTTTATCGCGCGATATCCAGTGGGCCCCCAAACTGTACTTCGAGCGCAGTAGCGGTCGGCCACACGCCGCGTTTCGGGCGGGCTGGCGCGATTATTCCGGCAGAACGGGTAAAAACATTGGACGTGGCAGGCCGCATACACGGGGGCTGGAAAGTGTATACACGCGTATTTATGCGGGTAAAAGTTTTTTAGGTGGCCGACGGCAGTTTTGAATTTCGAATTCCGCTACACCGTAAAAATGTGCGCTTGGGCGCTACTGTCCGAATCTATGTACGTACGCGTACAAGGCGATTCCATTTATCATTCGTGGCGGACGCTACTCAAACACAGCACACGAGAAATCAAACCGCGGCCCCCTCGGCGCACCGAGATTCGACGAGAAAATACACGCGTCGCGTCGTTTTCCGATCGGTACGAGATTTCCGGTAGAAACGTCGCTAACCGCAGCGGACACGGAATCTAAAAAACACTCGTCGTCGTAACACGGGGTCCGGCCAGAAATCGGTACACGAAAGTAAAGTAGAACGAAAACGCGAAAACTCACTCGAACTCGGCGTTTTTTTACGTTTAACATGTTCGACGGGCTGTGCGATCGGTGTGCGACAAACTACAATACGTCCGGCGCGACCGAAAGCTTTGCACGACTCGCACCGTCGTTGCCCGCGGAATTGCTGCGATTTCTTCGACGATTGCGGCCTAACATAGGGTCTTCCGAGTGTTTTTAGCACGGTGTTTGTAGACCGCATGCGGTTCGTGTCACGAATTCTGCCGGACCCTGTATAGAACACAGTAAAACCGTCGGTGTACGGTCGTTACCCGTTATACGCTCGGAATCTAAAACCAATACCCTATATATGCGTACGTTTTTCTTTACACACACGTTGATAACGCCTTAATGTTGTGTACGTACAATTTATTTGTGCGAAACACTAAAAAAAAAAAAAAAAACCACTGTTGTACTCGTAGTAGTTCTATAGTAATAGTAATGCGTCCGGTTTTACGCTGCACACATGTATTATTATTTATAATAGGTTTTCGAAACCTCCTCGGTTAGGTATAACGTGTACGACTCGCGCGAATATATTATCATAATATACGTGTTTAGTAATATAATGTCCGGGGGAAATTTTTCGTTTTTTTTTTTTCTGTTTAAATTTAGCGCGTAAATACGAAAACGATTATAATTACAATAATAACGCGCGTATTAATATACATTATTTTTGTTTCATATATTATAATATATTATTATATGTATTTATTTTTAGTTTTATTTTTTAAGCTGTTGTTTATGTAAATATTTCAGTATAACAACATAATCGTTTTTAATTTTGGCTACCGGTTTTTCGAACTCGCTCGAATGGGTTTACATCCATCTTTTTTTTTTTTTTTTTTTTTTATACATAT
>CABPRJ010001923.1:441831-488970 GCA_902439185.1 Cinara cedri
AAAAAAAAAAAAAAAAAAAAAAAAATGATATAGGTAAAAATTATAGGTAAATATTACGGCCTTTAAAAACATGTATAACCATGTTCGGTTAGGTTTTACAACGATATTTATTTATTTATTTTTTTATTTTGTTATAACTGTGGACAATTTTTCTACCAAAAATCTTTCACCGATTTTTAAGTGTAGTACATTTTCTGAAAGTAAATCGGGTTGGGGGGGAGGTACTTTAGAGATGGTCGTTTTTCGATTTTCTCAGAAGTTTTCTCAATATATTGAAAAAACTTAGGTAAAAATCGTGAAAATCTGTACAACATTAAACAAATATTATTAAAGAAAATATACGATGCCTATTTCATTATTTTACCATGATATATGACTTATAAATTGTTGAAAGAGCGTCACTATCAACTGCACTTCGCTCAGAATCGTTTTTCGTTGGCAAACATTAACCGTTTACATACATTAAATTCCCCTCTATATTTTATTTTCCCAAGTTCTAGCCTATAATAGTGGCCCACCCATCGTGCGAAGTATGTCGTCTTTTTTTAAAATTTATTATCAACAAAATGACTCACAACTCATTTCACACATCACATTACGTGTAGTTTACGCAATGATGCCATTTACCTTTTAGGGGGCGGTACACATTTTTCTGCGTGGGGTAATATTCACTCTCCCGAAATAAACACTGACCAGACAGGTAAAATGTTTACAGAAAATCAGTCTGAAGCAACCGATTTATACACACGTACCTACTACGGAAATTCATGCGAAATAGCTATTGCATGAATTTCAATATTTCATTATTACCAACACGCCAGACGAATCCAAACTAATTTTCTTTTCTCCGACTAATTTTACAAAGTGAGCCTGTTTGGTGTTCAAAATGGAACGGTAACAGATGCCACAGGAAACGCAAATCTGTTTACTAATCGACAAGTTGGGCGTGTACCTACTTCAGTTTTGAAAATTGTTTTAGGTATTTTTTTTTCTTTCGAATCCGAGCTGAGAATATTTATTCCGATTTTTGTAAAGTCGTATTGGAAGCTCAAACAAAAGTTATTTGTTCAAAACGGCGCTATTACTAAGATACTATCGATCGGGTACGGTACGTTAACATTTTCAGGATAAATATATTCTTCGCAAATCAGCTATTTTGAACATTTAAAAAAGTAAGAATATAATGTTCTTTTTTAGCGAACTAAGGACGAACATAAAAGTTTTCTCTACATTCTTGTCCTTTCGATACGAAAACCGATTGAAAAAAAAAATAATAATAACGGATATCGAAAGAGTAATTTGCATGACGTGGATAACCCTGTAGGACACCCTGTACGTATAATACGGTCCATACTCACAGGTCACAATATCGTATAATTCAGATAATAGCTCTGATTATCAGGGCTCGGATTTTATAGCACTGAAAATAACTGAAATAAGCGCTATAATGTGTCCTAAAAAATTTTAAATAAACTACAGTATGCCTTTACGGCATGAAAAATGGATAAAAAGAAAATGTATTTATTATTATTTTTTTTTTTTAATATTAAGTACACAAGTACAATCGAAATAAGTAATAAATGTAAACTGCAATACGCACGGCTACTTGAAATATGAAATGAAAATGTCGTTGGTATTTTTCTTATGGACTCGCAATGTAAATAGACAAATCTTGGAGATACGGTTAAACACGAAAAATACGAAATAAATCGTTGTATACGTATTGATATTACGACGCGTATATTAGCGAAGAAGTATGAAAAACGGTACTGAAAATCTAAAAAAAAAAATTCAAACACGCGAAAAATAACGAACATAAAATCGCATACCGATCCCGGGGTCCCCCACGGAACAAAACGCGTGCCTGGCCGGCTCTGCGCCGTTTTCGTATGCGCGCGTCCGGACAATAACGCGACGGGCGAAGGCCGTGAGATCCGAGCCCTGGCAACGACATCGGTCGCATCTCCGTGATGTCGCGGCGCGCGCGTGCGGGGCGGGGATGGGAGGGGGGGCACGCGGCCGCGACGACCGACCCCGGGGGCCCGCGTTCGGTTTTCCGCGCGCCTCGTCGTTCGGTACCGGCGCGCGGTACGCGGACGGTTTACGCGGCGCTATTGCCGTCCCATGCACCGGGCGCGGGCGTATATACGCCGGTAACTGGTACGCAGATACATACGTATTGTGTACCGCGTGATAACGTCGTGTCTAAACCGCGGCCGTCCGCCGGAATATTCGAACATCGCCGTAACCAACGTACACACACGCGCACACGCACACACACACACGCGCACACGCACACACACGCGCACGCACACATACCCACACAGGCACACACACACACACACACACAGGCACACACACACGCCTATATATATATTGTAACAATAACAACGTGTTCGGCGTGTTTAATGCGTTCTCGTTTCGCCGTAACCCGCGCGGCATAACAACGCGGCGTTATTTCGTCCGCGCAGAGACGCGCGGGCTAAAATCGCGCGGTATCGTTATGATCGCGCGCGTGCACTGCAGTGCGTACACGCTGGTCCGCGGCGGCCGGATTCCACCGCCGATGTCGATTTTTGGACGATTGTTTTTTTTTTTTTTTTTTTTTTTTTTTTTGTTCGTCCCGCGACGTGACGGCGACGCGGTTTTTACTCGTGGGGGGGGACCGCTTTTCCGCTTTTCTTCTACCGCGTCGTGATTTTCCCGGCAATTTAGGAATTTACAAAACGCCGCGGACTCTCTCGGAGCGGTCGGCAACAGCGATGGGTGTCGCGTTTTCTCGATGTCGGCGTTGCTCCGGAGGTGGAAAAGAAAAAAAGGAATTTAATTGCTCGGACGTCGGGCGCCTCGATAATCCGGATCGAGCCGTTTAGTATTCGAAAAACGTACATCATTGTCATCGCCCCACTATATTTTATAATATAGCGCAGTCTGTAGCTGAGAGATTATCAGCTTTAGCTCTCTAGTCTTTGATATTATCGTAAAACATCGAATCGATAACGTTCTCGGGGTCACACGCAGGGATCAGAATCTGCCGAAAACTTTACTGCATTTCGTAATATTACTCATTACACGTGTCTGCCGCACCAGCACTCGTTCGGCGGTATACTGATAATCGTATCGGTCGACTCACTGTTACACGTAATGCAATACATACAGGACAATTATTTTATCGCGAACCTACGAGTATTTATGGACGGTAGTGGCTGATCAAAAAGTTAACCAAGGGGAGGGAGACCACGCTCGGAACCGTACACGCACACGATTGACGGATATTATCAGACAGCGCGAAACGTGAAAGGGTTTTGCACAACAAATCGAAGGTTATTTTCGTTAGAAATACGTTAAAGTCTTTGTTTTTTCCCCCGTTGCTTACCCGACGTGGTTTCGCACAACAAATCGAGGGTTATTTTAGTTTAAAATCTCGACACTGCTGGGTCTCTAAATAAAACCGAAAATCATTATTCAAATGGATTTAATTTATTTAATAGGTGTGGTTTCCGAAAAAAAAAAAAAAAAAAAAACAAAAAAATGTTTCAAAATCAGCGTCGAAAATGCGTCTTTTCAAAAAAAAAAAAACAAAAAAATTTTGAAAATCATCACGAGGAGGAGTTAAACAGTTCATTGATTTTAGATTCCGAACGCAACGAGGAAGCTATTGGTTTTACAATGCTATTTAATATCTTTCTTTCTTTTTTTCGTTTTTTCCTAGTAAACTTGCTCCGATCTATAAGTGTAGCACCTTTTCTGAAAGTTCAAGTTGTCTAGATTGAACATTAAACAAGTTATTTTTTGATTTCCGGCACTATTTTTTAAATAGAAGGAATTAAGTGAGAAAACACGTAGGGAAACGTACGATTTAATGTTTTCATTATTTCATAAATCACGGACGACGTTTTCTACCAGAAAAAAATTATTTAATCGAAAACTTTTTGTTGCCTTTTTGATTTACTTTCTTACGGTATCATCGCCAAAACTCGGTTATAAATACGCGTAGACTCGAAACTTGGTAATAATACTTATATTGAACTTACCTAGACGTTGTAAAATTTCCAAAATCATCGGACAACATTTTTCCTTTCCTTAACAAGCGTTTTGAAATTTAATTTAAACGAAAATCGCAAACAAAATTACGGCACTTCAAATTATGTATTACCGAACTGCGCTCGGAATCGTCTTTCGTCAAGCAACGGTTTATCGTTGCTTACAGATATAAATGAAATAACCTTATGTATCCTGCCTTTCCAACTTCTCACCAATAACAGTGGCCGCTCCCATCCCCAGTAACAGCTCTTTTTTTATTATTTATATGTATTGGACCAGAACTTTCTTCACGTTAATTGTAAGAATGACAATCTCGGTGGACTAATTAATTAGACAAAAAGCTACGGCGACGGCGCGTTGCATTCGTATAACCCGATAAACGAATGTTGCACAACTCTTTTAAGTTTGTGATGAACAGTCCATGACAACGTATACGTAGCGCGTGTTCGGTAAGTATCGTTTCAATATTATGCAAGGACCACGGATTGTATAAAAATCAAAATTAATAATAAATTGTTCAGATAGTACACTATTATATTTTGGATGACACCGTTGCTACGAAAGTCAACTGCTGCGAACATATCACATTACGATATCATAGCAACTGCATTTTACCACCACGACATTGCTCCGAAAGTAATTATAACTATGTACTGCATTTAATGTACACTGGGCCGCTTAACGACTATACATATACTCTGAAATAGTGTTATCGAAATTCGTCATAAAACCTTGCGTTTTATCACCATCATAGTGATAACCTGTTAAATATGCACGGTTTATGAATTGAAAATACCCCGGGTCAAAGTCAATTCGTAATTTGTCCTGCGATATCGTCGGTTCGTGATAAAAGAATCGCCCTGTACGCGCGGCGGGAATATTTTAACATCCGCGTCCCCTTTACGATGTTGTTGATACGACGGCGGGGCACTCATTTCGCCGGGCCTTTGAATTAATAAGGTCGTCGTAGAATTTTCGAAAGTTTTTCGTCGATATTTTTTAATACAATATATCGTATAAGTTGCGGGCGGCCGCTTAAAAAATGCATCCCTACTTCTGGTAAAATAACCACCGCGAAATGCCTGTTGTTTCGGCTGTTTCGAGTTTTGCCGTTCGTGTTCTCCGCCATATCGTATAAGTTATTCCACAATAATATACGGAATAACATTTAATTACGAGCGACTGTTTTAATTAACCGACCTGCAGTCACAAATACGCAGCGGCGAAAGCGGAGAAAACGAAAACTTTTTTCCCCCTATACAGATACGCGCTCGCATTAATCAAACGTTCCGCGAAATCGCATGTTTCAGCTAATATTAATAATAATATTTAAACTTTTTATTTCGTTTTTTTACCAACTATATTCGCGATGTTATCTCCCCGAACATTATGTAAATTAAAAGCCGGGACGGATTTTTTTTTAAATTATGACAGTTAATGTTTTCATTTCAATAGACATTTCGTTTTATTTAACACGCACAATATATCACTACAGTGAATTCCGTTGTACCTAATCGTTTTTTTTTAAATTTGTATTCAGGCCATTTTCGATTGTTTTAATATGGCTTTTCATTTTGTCTCGGGGCATTTCAATACGGATCCCGAACAGGTACGTTCAGAGACATTTTGAAAACCGTGGCAGAATCATGCAAGTGGCTTCTTTTTCATATAGTTTTAAATTGATCATTTTTTTTTTCTTGCTTTATTCCTCTTAAAGTGTTGGGCCCTTTGAGTCTTCAGGAACCTAGGTGAATTTCAACCCAGGGACTCCACCCATCCTTCTGAACGGGTCTCATATCGATAATATTATAGTCTCAACATCAGCGATGTGGACAAATCGATTGGATAATATTATTCAAAATAAATTCTTCGTGTCCGAATGGACGCATCAATAAAGATTATTATTATAATGCATCGACGAAGAGATTATAACTGTATACTTGAAGCCGTTCAAAAATAGTTCAGGTGAAACGACGCTCATTATAAGGATTTATAGTTGTCTGAGACAAACGCGTCCGGACCGCGAGTATCTACAGCTGTACAGTTTAATCTTTGGTTTGAAGTTTAATATAATAACAATACATGAAGACGAGCTGACGACCCGTGAGTGACGCGCGAGTTTCTCGCTTAATTTGATTTTTTATCACGAGAAAATTTTTTTTTCCAAGTTACGAAAAAAACGCCAAAGAGAGAGAGATAAACGGAATGAAGTACATTTCAATATAAATATTAATTTGTGAACATTTAAGTTTCAATTCCCGAAAATTGACAGTACGCGATTTCACAGCTCACATTTTTTTTCTAAACGTTCACATAATATTATGTGCATTTTTTTAAAGCAAACAAAACGAACTATTATGTGCATTTTTTTAAAGCAAACAAAACGAACGCAATATTATAACATACAGGATCTTCCGAAATTGTGTGCAACGATTTTGAGAACGACGTACAAGGCACTCTATATTACAATTGTATGTCCCCACTATCAAAACTGTAACATTACAATCTACGCAGAAAGCTCTGTATAATATAAGTGGGTCGTACGTAGTAACGAGTCAACATTTTCTAACGCGTATCGAAATTTTGTTAGAACCGACGAGGAATATTATGAATTAGTATTTTTCAATAGAACCTCGAGAAGTTCTTATCGCCGATATCAGTTGCTTACGAGTAAAATATAATATATTATGTGTAATTGAAACGCTATTGTATTACTTTACTATACTTTGCTATACTCGCCAGTCTTTGGTTCGCATTATAAATACATATAATTAACGATTAAAGCAATACAACCTAATGGCTTACGCCCCGCCAGACGATGAAATTCCGACGGTTTTTTTTTTTTTCTGTTCGTAACTATACACCGCTACTGTATACACACCTTTGTTTTGTTCGAGTGTTTCAACGATGATGATAAATGAAAATCACGGTAAAATGGTTCGCCGTGAAATAAGCCACAAAAGAAAAAAAATAATACAAGGAAAGGTAAATATGTCTGAAGAATTATTGAAGAAGGTATTATATAATGCCTACGACGACGACGATGGCGACGACCGCGACGGCGACGTGAAAGGCTCTTGTTTTTCGAGCAACCATCGTCATCGGCTAATATTCATGAAAAGTAAAAACTCGAAATATCATAAAAGCTTTTTTTTATTTGTATAGGTATGATGTACAGTGTATACACACAATATAACTGTTGGATTGTTAAATTTCTGAATTGAAATGTACAATATGACGTACGAGAAGAAAATAAAAACCAATTCAATAGTATTCGTATTACAGTGTACAATAGAATTGGGTGCACCCGTACTACGCGTGTATGTTGTTCGGCATGACAAAATTATGGAGTATTTTCGAGTCCGTAATCGGTTAAGAAAAATAAAACGGACGGGGCGGGGGCTGAATACAATTGTTCGTACGTGTTATATACATAAACAATTTGCCTGAAATGTTCGAAAGACGAGCGTTTAAATATCAATAAATTAAAAACGCCGCATAACAAACCGGCTACAGATTATTTTTTTCATCTCAAGCTCTATAAAACTTGAGACGTTTTCTTTCAAACATTTTTTTTTTTTTTTTTTTAGTTCACAGTTCACTATTTTACCATCGTTCTCGTTAAAACCCCGTTATCAATTGCGTCTTTTTAGAAATTGTCGATTGATAAAATATTAGATTCATATTTATTATTTTAATTTGTATTTACGCGACTCGATTTTGGAGACGAATGAAACCGGTTGATAAACTGTATCATTATCGTTATTATTTGAATCACTGTCATTATTATCAGTGCCGCAATTACCGGGACGCCCAGCTAGAAGGGCACTATGAGATCTGTTTGGGGCACAATTTCTAGCGCTTGAATACCTTCTGTGTTAGTCTAGATTCAGGAATAATAACAGTTATGAAAATTAAAAAAATATTTATCTATTTGTCAATAATTTCTTATCTATTTTATTCTTTTATCAGTTTTATAGTCAATTTTTGATTTTTCTGAAAATAAATATGTAGTCTTACATTGATATTGGTGATTGTTCTAAAATGTTTTATAACCGTGGTTAAAGTATTCAAAATTGTTAAGGTCAGCCGATAAAGTGATAATAATCCAAGCATAAAGTCATTCTACTCGAAATTTGATTGTATTTACGTTTACGACTTTTGATTTCGAGTAACTAAATTCTGAATCTGACTATTTTTATTAATTATTACGTGATAGATTAGCTGAATCATTTTCATCGTTACAAAATCTTAGAAATGACTACATATTAAGTAATATAATAATATAGTGAAATATACAAAAGACTTATGTATAAAATGGGACACACCATTTAATAGTTTACAAACTAGACAACGACTTCCAAACAAATTGTTTGATGAAGTGGTTGGTGATCGTAGGTTAAATATTTCAGAAAATAATTTTAAAATTAAAATATGTTTACCCTTGTTAATATTGTATTGGTTCAGCTTAAATCAAGATTTGAAAGTTTTCAAGATGTCTGTAATACATTCGAATTTTTAAAGCCGGAATAAATTATTAAATCTGAAGAAGCTAAAACAATCAAAAGCAGTTATGATTTTGTTCAAAATTACAAGTCAGATTTTAGTTCCGAGTTAATGTGACAAATTCTATCTCTTAAAGAAATAATAAAATATACTAATTTGTCTATTCGTGATTTATCACTATTTATTTTGGAAAATGATTTGTCCTATAGCTATTCTGAAGTTTTAGGAGCTTGTATTTTTTGTATGACTTTCACAGTGCCGATCACAGTCGCTACTGCCGAGAGATTATTCTCTAAATTGAAAACAATAAAAAATTATTTAAGGGACTCAATGGGACAGAACCGATTATCGAATCGTCGGTGGAATCAATGGAATGGATTTCATGGAAACTAAATAAATAGTAGAAAGCATTGAAATTTTTTGAAATGATATAGAAAATTGAACGTAATATTAGCATATCAGATTATTTTTATTTTGGTGTAATACTAGGGGATTCACAGTCAGATTGTGTTAGACGCAGATATATTTTCTAGAATATACTAAGGTGTTATCATGTATTTTTGTTTATTTAATGTGTATAAATATATGTAGTAAAACTATTTTATTACACTCGAGAATATTATTGGTTTATAAGAAATACAAAAAAAAAAATGTAAAAAAATTAATTTCAAGTCTGATGACTTCAAGCTTAGCTCAATCCACCAGTGGTAGTATTAGGTAGGGCGCCACAGTACCACCACAAATCAAATTCACCACAACCGTTTTAATTAAATTGTAAATTAAGCATTATTTCGCACCGTGCTCGGTTTTTTTTTTCGAATTCATAAAAAAATGAATTGTAAACATTGAAAAGAAAACAAAAAAAACTAAACATCAGACGAGGGATATTTTAATCAAATCGAATATTTCTCCGCGGACTGGACGAGACGAGATAATATACGAGCTTTTATGCTGCGGATTTTTTTTTTCTTTTTTGCTTTCTTTCTTTCTATAGTATCGACCCGAAAACCTCGACCGTAGTTGTCTACCTTAACCTAACCTCATAAGTCCTCGGGTGCATGTGCGTGCGGGGAGAGGTGGAAGAGGGAGGACACTCTTCACCGGTCTGCCGGACGGTCGATTGAAATTCATATCGCGACGCCACCGATTCTCCGGGATATTTCTCTGCGGCTCTTAATAATACCCTTATATTTATACTCAAGATATAATTTATATAGAACATAATTTCGAAAAGGAAAGCTTAGCCAATGGAAATAAATAAAAATTCAATGTGTATACGCAAGTGTATCTACACATATACGGTGCACTACGCACTCGTTTACTAATCCCGCATCGTTCCGCATAAATTAAATTACGGTAGGTATATCGTCTACATTCCCCGAGAACAGCGAATTCCCCCTCTTGCCCCAATTACCGGATTTACGACGTGAATGATGAACCGACAAAAAAAAAAAAATTAAAAAAATGGGCGAGTGCAAATCGAAACCGCGCTCCGAGGGTTCCGTGTAATATGCAAAACGTCAAACAAATATTTCATACAGTAAGACATCTTTTCAATCGCAATTTGAACTAATTATCTCAATTAAATGTTGCCAATGAGATACGGGCGGTTATTCCTATACTTTCTCCATACGCCTGATTAGAAAACCAACTCGTAGAACATATTCATAACCTCAAATATTCGAATATTATTGCTTTGTCTGGAGCTTTCGACCACATCAATTCATTCGCGTCGTCGGAACATAATTGAAAATAACCCTCGATTTGTTATGCAAAACTACGTCGGGCAGGTTAAAGGGAGAAAACGCTTTCACTTCTTCCATTTCGGATTTTCGCTTTCATGTTATCACCGGGGGAAGTACTGCCCCGAGGCCCATGCACATAAATAATTAACGGTACAACTTTTTTCATGTTGTTTATAATAAATTATTTTAAGGAATTGTTGTTTTAGTAGCCGTTATGTGAGTACAATATTATGTGTGGATTTTTGAGTCTCGTTTAGTGTAGAGGTTATAGAAGCCTACTCTAACAGACGGTTTGAAAGACACGGTTAATTTATACAGCAATAAAATTCCGTTAGCCTTTATGTGGTATACGGAACTCTAGAAATGATCGGTGTTTGTGAAATAAATAGCGAATCTTTTTTTTTTGACCGCTTTGAAGGAAATCGTATACTCTGCACTAAGCGTTGAAAATGATTATAGAATCGAAATACGAGTCTTTGATATTAAAACGATTATTTTCCAATAAAACCGAAGTAGAGTAACGGTTTTTGTCGTATCCTCGTCGGTTACCCCCCTCCCTCCCACCGCCAGTCGATTCAACGGTGTCCGGTACTCCGTCTCGAGACTGATCCGATCGCTGGACCGTCGAATCGTTCGACTGAAATACGTGTTTTAGTAGGTATACGAGACTGCAGATAGCCTTCGGTAGGCTTCATTAAAAACTGCAGCGAAAAAACCCCCCGAAAAAAAACCGTTACCCACTGTCGTCTTGTATTATCCACTGCGGTGTTTATACAAAGCTGCGGCGCAGTAATTCGTGCGGATTAAAAAAAAACCTCCATTGTTCACATGATAATATAACGATTTCGTTTAACTCGTTTATTTTTTCAACACTTTGCGACCGCGTACGAAATGAAACGACAATATTTACGTGTGTTTGCGACGACACTGTGTTTTGACGTTGAAATCCAAGTGTCGAACACGGAATACTCGCGCGCTGACGATATCCCGGCTCCCCGAGACGGGATTTAATATAAACGTATTATAGTGTCGTGTTACAAACTCGTTTTTCTCTCTCTCAACCCCCCCACCCCACCCCCAACCGATCTCCCCGCTCCCGTTTTATATCTCGGCAAACAGACTGCATCGGGGCTCCGGTAGACCATAATATACGAGACATAACAATATGAAATATAATGTAATATAGCCGAAGAATCGCGCGCACGAACGTGTAAATTAAAAAAAAAAAAAAAACGAAAACGAAAACGAAAATGAAAATAATAACAATAAAATACGATTTGCCGTTTCGCGGCCAATGACAATAATATTGTCGTACCGCGGTAACGGCGACGGTGACAGAAATATTCGGTCGTTTTTCACGCACGTGACGGTCGTGAGATATTGTACTTGCGGTCTGCCGGACGCGGCAACGATGATGAATACGTATTTTCATCGCGGCGACCGTAAATTGGATGGAAAAAAAAAAAAAAACGAAAACGAAAACGAAAATGAAAATAATAACAATAAAATACGATTTGCCGTTTCGCGGCCATACGGACGGACGACCGTCGCGCCGCCGTCGGCTCGCGGCCGCGCCAACACCGGAAAACAGAACCGGGCGTGCACCGCGTCGCGTCACTGCGAGCGGACCATTCGGCCGCATCCGAGTCCCGTCCCAAATGTAAAATTTCAATTCGAGGACATGCCAAATAATATTGATAAGAAAAATGTGTACGTAAATTATTATTTTTTTTTTTTTCGTACCGATTCGATAATATTCTAGTTAACCTTCTTTTTATTGGGGACATAATTTAATATAATTTACAATAATAACGTTGCTCGCGATTGTACGTTGATAAGATAAGACCGGAGACGTTCGAGCGTCGAAACGTGTTGATAACATAAACATATTTATCTCGGTCCGATCTCGCTTTGGTGAGCGCAGTGTTTACATTTGGTACACTATTATCATTGTGGTAGTATCAGGCGTGCCTTTAGGTCAGGTAAACGGCACCCGCAACCGCCAGGGTTTCGACGTCTCAATCGTTACGAACCGTCGAATCATCGTCTCGCTGAATCGGAAAAACAAAATCAGCTTTGACCGTATTCCCGTTTTTCCGGCGAGTCTTTTTCCCGGTTTTCTCCGTTACGTAGAAAAAATCACAAGGCACGTCCCCGACGAAAGTAAATGCAAATATAAAACGTTATGCTCGCGGCCGTTTATGCCTTCATTATTACGATAAATACGCTTTTGTCCGCGCGTATAAAAACGAAATTCTTCGTAACATGTATGCATACACATTATTTTATTATTTTCGTTTTCTAATAATATTTGACGATTTCCCACGTTCTACTACGGTACTCTAAAATCCGGCGGAGGCAATGAATACGAAACGGTTGTCGGGATAACGCGGAAATTCGAAAACCAACCCGATCGGAAATAATACGACAAAAACGTAAATCGATTTCCAGTTGAGGTAGAGACGAACTTAAAGTTCGAGTTCAAGTCGAATCGATTACAAAACAGTGGCGAACTGTAAGCGAGTCGAGTCGGCGAGTGTAAATCGACTGGACGTCTCGACGATCGACGGCGATAAACCGCGGCGTCCGAAAGGGGAAAAACGGACGCGACGCGCGTCACGAGGCGGCGTGACGGCGACTCCGGTGTCGAAACCCGATTTCACTTGCGGCCCGCACGCGCCGGACATCCCCGGACGTCTCTTTCACGGCGGCGGCGGCGGCCACCGTCGGTATCGACGGTTTTTCAATTAAACGCCGTTATAGTATCCGCGTCCTCCGCGGTCTTCTTTGCGTGCCGCGTGTTGTTGTTCTCTCTCTCTCTCTCTCTCTGTACCGTCCGCGGCGCCGATTGTCGTAACGATAAAATAAATATTATCAATAATATCATTGCGGGCCCGCGCGAACCGATCGACGAAACCGCGATCCGGACGCCGATAAGCCGACGGCGCATAACCCGCGACTGGTTCCCGACGAGGCCGCGTTAAACGCGCGCACCGACAGCGCAATGATGCGCGCCGTCAATTAGCCGTACCGAAACCAGTTTCGCCGCGGTTTTTTTTTTTTTTGTCCACGTTTTTTAATTTTATAGACACCCCGTGCTGTTACACGCGTAATCGTTATTATTTTATTTTTTTTTTTTTTTGTAATACGATTTTATCGGCAAACGGATCGTGTTAATTAACCGACAGTTTTTAATTACGGACGAAAATTGCCGCGCGTACCGTCACGTGCCTGCGGGTTGACGGCGCGACTGGTACGCGAGTCGCGGACGAGAACGCGGACGCGGGAGCCGACGATCTATCGTATCGTAACACGCGGTCGGAAAATCGAAAACCGCGGACGTCCGTCAATACCGACGGAGCTGGATGAGGGGCGGAGAGGTTTCGCGATAACGCCGGTGTCTGCGGAAAAGGACGCTGAACGTTCGCCGATCGAAGAAACCGGCCGGTATCGCGAAGCGCGTTCGCGTCGAACCGGGGAATGGTATTGCACTCGCACGCGTACGAGACGGACTCGGGCGAAAAATTCGGCGTTTGCGCGGCAAGTGCCGTCGGTTCGGAAAAAAACTCCGCGATTCCCGTCTGCGCGCGATGATGTCCACGGACGGGATTGACGCCCGCGCGGCACGACGGTTTTTCCGCCCGCGCGGAATCTCCGCGAATAATTAGAACGCGACGACGTCACCGCGTAACGATTACGGAATTAAAAATTGAGAGAGAAAAAACAAAAAAAACAAAAAAAAATGGCGTACCGGCTCTCCCGGCGCACTCCAAAGTCGAAAACTACCGCGGGGCCGTGCGCGTACCCATTATGTGATTGCGACGCACTATAGCGTCGCGGGCCGTCGAGGGGAAAACGCCGTACCTCTTTTACGCGCCGCCTATTATACTATCGTTTTTCGTTTTTTTTTTTTTTTTTTCCGCTATGCCTATGCTCTCCCTTTTTGCAATATCCACTTCTAGGCGTACCCCTCCCCCTCCCTCGCCGCCGCAGCCGCCGCACTAGAATATATTCGTACGTATTGTTCGTCGTGTCGTGCGCTCGTACGCGGGCATACGGGGACCGGGTTCGTTTGACGACGTCGCATCATTATTATTATTATTATTATTATTATAATCGTCGTTTGTCGTCGACCGCCGTCGGAGAATAAAAACAAACAGTGCTCCTCATTCAACCACCCCCCCCTCCCCACCGCCCCTCGGCGGTAGGTAAACGATGGCGGCGGCGGCGTACGAAAAGCGGCGAAATGTGCCTCCCTCTTGCCCCCCCCCCCCTACAACCATTCCAACTTCCATCCGGGCCGGGATCCCCGGCGACGACGGTCTGAAGGACCGGCGCGCGCGAGACGGCGAAACGCGAGCCCGCGACAGCTGCTCGCGCGAGCCACGCCGACGACGACATATTGTTTTCCGTACCTATTATTATTGTAATCGTCGTTTTTTCTCCGCCGTTTAAACGCGCCGACCGGTTTTTTTTTTGTTTTCTGTTTTTTTTTTTTGTTCTGCCCGCGATTGTCGGCCGCCGCCGCCGCCGGGCTCGCGGGCGCTGACTACACGATATTACAATACGCGTAACCAGCCTGCGATACCCACCCGCCAATACTCCGCAGAAACAGTGCAGGAATCTCTCGACGACGACGCGGGGATACAAAAAGCGGAAAAAAAATAAAAAACGGAATAGGTCGTCGACGACAACGGTATCGCTATAATGTTATGATAAACACGCCGGTCGGCGGGAGAACAACAGCTATAGTAAAAAAAAAAAATCGCTGATACCGTTAACGATGGGTATGGATTATTACGCAACGATAATATTCGTTGCTGACGAAATACGATTCAGACCGGAGTATGGTCGCATGTGTTTTGAAACGACGCCGTGATTTGTACGATGTTCGTAGAAAAAAAAAAAACTACATGTTGCGTCGAATTTTTTTTTACCACCGAGCACAACTTATAATGAACCTCGTGTCGAATTCACAATTTATGCGCATAAAACCAAACAAAAACTGAAAAACCTTGAAAATGGCATATGCCTGTAAACAACTCGGTAAAGGTTTTTTTTTTTTTTTACCACGTCTATGAAAGGCTCATTACAATAGTGATCTATGAAAAAACGATCTCCTCCTCGACGCGCCGAATAAACCCGGAATTCCGCGGAAATAGTATCGCAACGTTTATCAATTTATCAATGAAACATTATCACACGTAATTTCCGGTGGAATTATCACGCGCACAGACAGGAGACAAATACAAATGAGCTGTCCAAAGTTACCGGGGACGGGTGCAGCTGGACGATTGGGAAGGTAGGTTATACAGAAGGGAATTTAATCGGTATCTGTAAGCAACGACAAACCGTTGTTAACGAAAAAACGATTCTGAACAGAGTTCAGGGTCAATGGTGATGCTTGGTCGACGATATGTACCTTGCCATATTCTGGTAAAATAATTAAACGGGCGTTATATATTTTCGTTGATAATGTCCGGTGCAATATGCACCGGTCTTCCCGGTATTTTTCAATACGTCGAGAAAACTCCCGAGTAAATCGAAAAGCGACCTCCTCAACGCGGAACGTTTTCCTTTCGGGAAAGGGGCGCTAAAAAAAAAAAAAAATAAAAACAAACGCCCGTGTAAAACCAATACGTTCCACGCGCCGCACTCTCGGAATCCGAAAACGCGTCCGTCGCCGTCGCTTCGCGCGGAACCCGCCGGACCAGAAGGGCCGCGCTCGGAGTCCGAACGAATCGTCGCGCGGGAAACGCGTTACCGTTTTACAATATCGCCGTGCACGGCGGGCGTCCGGCGCGCGCTCTAAACGGAACGGCCCGCGCGCGTTTCACGACAACGCAGTGCCGTGTGCCGCGCGCGGACCGATGATTGAAATGTATCGCGCGCAAACGCCCGCGCGGCCAGAGACCGTGCACCGATTGAGACGCACGGACGCGAGGACGAGAATCGTGACACGCCGCGCATACGGATATACGTGTTGCACGGTCGTCGTGTAATTTATACTGTACGAAATAGCGTAACATACACACGTATATATGTATGTATGTGTGCGCGTACGGTAATATACAAATACGACAATGACGGGGAGTAGGACCGGCGTCATGCTTCCGCGCGGCGTGTCCGAGGGAATCATATCACGAGCGGAGATTTTTTTTTTTTTTTTTCCCCGTTCACCGACGTCATATATTATACTCGTTTTGACGTTTTGATATCCCCGTATTACTGCTGCGGCGTCGGTTATTTATACGGCTTTTTCGTATATTTGTTTCCGAGCGGAGCAGCCGTCGCACGTAATAAAAGCCGGTGCGTTTACACGGGACGGGTTTTTTTTTTTTTTTTTCTACGGTAACGCAAAGAAAGAACGTCTCGCGTCAAGCGGAGTACTCGGACGGAGAGTTTACGGATCGGTTTTGGAAAACAGAGTGCACAACACCGCCGCGGGCAGAACCGACAGACACGCGCGGGACGCGACGGTTCGGGTCGGCAGGCCACCGCGTCTGGACACTGCGTCACGACGACACTTTGCAGGGAACCCGGCCGGTACCGAAGACGAACGCCGAAGGGTCTACTATGGGGGCGTCACGGGCGACGCCGGGAGGACGCGGTCGATGACGACTGAAACAAACGCACT
Source organism: Cinara cedri (assembly GCA_902439185.1). Lineage (NCBI taxonomy): Eukaryota > Metazoa > Arthropoda > Insecta > Hemiptera > Aphididae > Cinara > Cinara cedri. The sequence continues at coordinate 458,764 of CABPRJ010001923.1, forward strand.
CGGGCAATAACAATTAGCGCGGACAGATCCGGATGGAGGGACGCGCATGATAGAGGCGGGGAAAGGTTTTTCGCGACCACCGTGAAAGCTGGAAAAAAAAATAGAAATTTTTTCTTTTTTTTTTTTTTAAACAAACGAAATCCTACCGGGAAACATTCGCTTCGCGCCTTAAAATGCGTGGATTACGCGGCGTCGATACTTTGTTCGCAACGTGTTTTTTTTCTCTCGCTTCATCACGTTTTAGAAGGTCTTTTTTTTTTTTTTTTGAATTCGGGCGCGGTTCGAACGCAAGAAAGTATATGGACCGAACGGATTTTTCTGGCCGAGACTGAAAACAGCGATACTTTCGTGTTCGGTAAAATGACGCGCGCGACGTTAATTCCATCGACTACACGTACGCGTACTCCGGTGTTCGGCGGGCGTCGATCGAACGGCCGCATCCGACAAACTGCTTTCGCGTATCGACAAAAACCCGTTTGCCCGTTTCGCGGCAACGGCCGAGCACCGGCAATTCAAATTGAACTCTAATATTTTTCAACCATAATGGTGTTTACAGATAAATATGATTATTATTATTATTTTTTTAAGTTGATATTGTTCACGTGTATCTATGTGATTCACTTTACTCTGCGTGAAACGATTAATCACCGTTAACGGAAAAAAAAAACCGATAATGAACCGAATAATATAACAAATCGTGCATTTTCCGTTGTTGCCATGGTAACCCGAACATCAGAAAACGAGACGAAAAGGACACCTATGGATGGACTGACGAAAATTTCGATAAATGTTACGAATTAAGTACCGCCCGATAGAAATCTCACATCATTTGAGGTACCGGGTGGAAATTATTTGTATAGCATTTATCAAACCAAAACAATGTTTTAAAAAAATAAAAACCTAAAAAATAATTTTTTCGTAAACGCATATTGAGAATAATTTTGAAAATTTGAATGAATAATATGTATTACATTACGAATCGGAGCGCTTTTATTAACCGTAAAAGCGTTTTCCCAGAAACAAAACTTATCGTTATGAGACTAATAGTTTTTTTTTTTAAATTTAATACTCGGAAATCCGATTATAAAATGTAATCATTTTGTAAATTGATCGTCATTTTATTTTTTGTATATATTTTTTAACTCATTCAATCTTTATAACATTATCGTTATCGCGCGCGTTTCGGTCGCTATACAGCCGGTGTTTCCGACCCGGATCGATCGGTCAGAAACGAATATTTCGAACTTTCGAGGTCCCTCGTGGTTTTCGGTGCGTTTTTCCAAGTATAAACTTGCGGTTATAAGCCGCCGGACTGTTTTCGCGCAAAAAGGGCCGTCTGCGAGTTTCGCAACTATACCGAAGCGTATTACCTGCACAGTGACATTATTGGCTTTTCAAAGTACTTATATATTATACCTACCTACTTACTTACTTACTTACTTACTTGCTTATTTACTTATAGAGTATAGACGATATAGCCGTCGATATAGTGATTGCCATCACGATCTGACCCCGCCCGCGTTAGCGTTCTCTTCGACCCATAATAATAATTGACTTGTCTCGTCGTCGTTGTGCCTGTTTTTTACCATAAAAAAAAAATAATACATATATATATATATATATTTGCTGTTTAGTCCGTTTTATTACGGACGAGCTGACACGACACGACGACGACGACGACGTGGAGAATATCCGAGAGACGAGTGCCCGGCATCACACGCCGATTATACGATAGTATATTATTATTATTATAGACGATCGAACGAAGAACGTTTTCCAAGACACGTTTAATAGCAACGATTAAAATACAAAAAAAAAAAAAAAAAAAAAAAAAAAAAAAATATTTAAAAAATATTTTATATTCGTCCAATGTCCGTCAAACTGCACGAGGTCCGTATAATAAATGAACGAAACACGCTCGCAGCAGTTCGACAACGGAATTTCGATCGTATGTAAATTTATTAATTTTCGGAATTAGTAATATATTATAATATTGTGTACCATAATAATGAACTGTTTTCCGTTAACAAAGAAAAAAAAAAAACACTATCGGAGATTAACATCGATCCGTAAATCGTGCTGAAAGGAGTTACAGATACGAATTCGGTTCTGTGCGTTCTAGCCAATTGCGGGGCTGTAAACAGTCGGTTTACGGGTCTGTGAGTAAAACAGAAAAACGTCCGAGCAACGCCCAATGCGATTTGCCGATCTGTAAGTGCGTTAATGGTTCCGTAAGTTTTTACGGTACGTCTGTGCAACCCGGCGTTAACATTATAAATGTGAGAGTTTGTTCGGAATTATGGATGCATGATTATTGATTTCCATCACTTCTCGCCCAAACTACTGAACTAAAACTTTGCATAGACGCTGTTCTAGACTATAGGGGTGCGACGCGAAGTTATTGGTATTTTCAGTACGAAAATATCGAATTGTTTTCGTTGATTTATTGTTGACTACTACGGTGATACGACTGAAATTAAAAAAAAAAAAAATAAAAGAATTAAAAAAAAACCGAAAAAGCAAAAATTAAAATAAACAAATAAATAATAACGTAACCCGAGAAACGACCGTAACAGTTGTTGTCGACAGAACGCTTGCAACGATCAGTAGTTACCGTAGAAACCGGTTGTACTCATGGTTACATTGTTCGTTATCAATAGATAAGCGTCCTATCGCTTAATTTCGGATAGTGATAATTTGTCTATTATTTCTTTTGGGGTATTTACGGAGAACGCCGGGCGTCCCAGCTAACAAATGAACGAATAAAACTAAATAATATTTAAATCTCCGTTTTTCGATATTTGTATAAAAAAATTTCACTATCGTGCACATTTGAGTTAAAAGTTGACAAACAATAATTTGAATACGATAATAACAATAATATAATAAATCACAATCCTATAATGTAGACTTGTGTCGTCATCATCGCTGATAAACCCGATTGTTTAGCATCGTTCACGCTGCGATCTAGTGGTGCGTATAGTGTAGCGGTAGAATATGTCCCCGGAAAAGAAACTGCGCGATTTAAATTTGTATACTATTGCCGAGATAGACAACGGTCTGTTTCACTCAATGGGGCCGCACTGGTGGCTACGATATCCAAGCTAGGTTTAAGACACTTAGAGGCTCCGGGGCCCGAACTCCTCGCGGAAAGGCAAATAACATAAATCGTCTGAAAATGCCTACTAATCGACATGGTTAAACAAAAGAAACATCATAAATATTGCACAGACATCCATGTATATCTCAATTCAAAAGCCACGAGTATTGTTTGAACAAATAAACGTATTATTTTTAACAAAGTCACCAGTATAGTGTCTAAAATCTATACAATAATACGATAGTAAGTTATCGTCGGGCAACGAAAAGCTATTGAAATATCAAAATTAATGGTTAAACGGAGCGAGAAATGTATTGGTTTTACAACGATGTTTATTTTATTATTTAATTTTTTTTTTTTTTTTTCTACGGACGAATTTCTTCCGGCAATCTTAGACAAAATAAATTGGAAAAACGGGGGGAAAAAACGAAACAAAAGCGGCGGTAAAACGTAGGAAAAACGGGAAAATGGGTACAATATTACAAACAGATATTATTAAAGAAAACGTTAAACGCATATTGTGCGATTGTTTTACCATAGTAATACGTAACATTGTATTGTCGACAGAGCAACGCCATCAACCGCGAACTCCGCTCAGAATATCGTTTTTTTTCGTTAGCGGTGATGGTTAATCGTTACGCGCACGAAATTCCCGTCTATATTTTTATCTTCCCGACTTCCCGCCTACAACAACGGCCACGCCCGTTCCCATTATTCAGCGTCTTATTCGTCGTCGAATAATATCGCAATTTAAACTTTGTAATTTTTCCCGCGAAACAGATGAGAACACCTATCTCATCACGCGTATACCTCTCCGTACGATAGTGTGTACACGCAAAACACGCTCTCGCGATTTGTTTATTTAAATTTATCGTTTTTTTTTTTTTTTTTTAGATTCCGAGTCAAGCGAAGAAGCTTATAGTTTTACAAAGATCTGTTAACAACTTTTCTATGAGAAGACTCGCTCGGATTTCCACGTGTAGCACTTTTTCTGAAAGGAAATTTCACTAGTGAGGTACTTTGTAATAGGCTATCCCAGCAAACGTAAAAAAACCGGGAAAAACGTAGTAAAACTGGGAAAACTGGGCACAACATTAAACAGATATTATTAAAACAAATTTACGTTTTATTAATTGACTACAATGCGACATATACGTATATTGTTGAAAAAGCCCGCTCAGAACCGTTTTTTTTTCATAAACAACGGCTTATTGTTGCTTACAGGTATACATTGAATCGTCTATAACAGCGGCTGCGCCCGTCCCCATTATCCTAGGACGTGTTTTTTGTTTTTTTTTTTTTTTTAATAAAGATATTATAATACGTTGTTCGTAACACGCCACCGCCGTTCGGGGTTTATTTTATTATTTTTTTTTTTTTATCGCTCGCTCGCTCGCTCGCACGGCGTTTTAATTCCACGCGATACGTATATTATGCACGTCTACTGTGCGCGGATACGCCCACCCCGTATTACACATTTAAATTTACATCTTTGAGCGTTTAGAACAAACAAACGAATAATGATAAAACAAATATCGCAGGGCAGTCGTATTGGTATACAAAATGTTGTACACGATAATCGCCGTCTGTATCGTTGCCGCTGTTTATTTTTCCATCCCGTTCCGCGCATACGCAACGTATACAAGTGCATTGTGATAATAATAATAATAATAATAATAATAATATTATTATTATTATTATTATATGAGCAACGTGTCGAGCGCGCGGGGCCGCGGGGCATTAGCAATGCAAATTTTCGAATAAAAACAAAGATCGTCACACGGCCGGTAGGCAGGTAGGAGGCGTATAGGTGCGCGCGCGTGTAATATGTGCACGGCCGCTCGTTTATTATCGTTCCCGCGTGTACCTGCGTTCGCAATTGTGTTTGCTTGAGCAACGCGCACCCGACGTTTTACAGGTTCATTGTGTGTTATTGTTGCGGCCGCATGATACGTCCGAAGCGGGCCGGTGCCGCGCGGCAGCGGCGAAATCGCTATTCAAATAGTATTCGTTCGACGGGTACGTTATATCTTATAATGCTATAAAGCCGCCGCCGCCGCCGCCGCTATACAGCAAGTATAATACGCCAACACTCGTGTATAGGTATACCTACTACTACTACTACTACTACTTGTACTACTACTACCAATACTATCATTGTTGTTATTATCGTTATTATAAACATTCGGCTAACGTTTTTTTTTTTTTTTACTTCGAGTCTGCAACACGACACTCACTCCGCAAACACACCGTATACAAGTGCGTTTCGTTCGCTCTGGCCAAGTGCGTGACGCACGCAGGGGTATACGTAGTTACGGGGTGTTCAAAAACCAAAAAAAAAAGCAAAAAATAAAAAATAATAATAACCCCCACCCCTCCCACGCGAACACTGCCGGCGTGTGTGCCGCCGTTTTAGGAGCGAATTCGGATGTGGTGCGATTAGTTTAATACTGTTCGCCGTGACTGTTCGCGGCGATAAACAGTTGCTGAAGAACGGAGCACCGTAATCGTGTGCGGCGGCCGTACTGTTCCTCCGTCGCCGAAAATCAACAAAAATGTATATGGCCGAAAAAAAAAAAAAAATTGCCCGTTTTCCTCGTTTGTCTCTTTTCTCGGAATCTACGGAAAAAATCAGAAAAAATAACTTCTTCGATGTGCCGACCAGATAAAACAAATTCGACGAAAAAATCCCCGTAACGTTTTTGATTCAGATTTCCGGCAGTACAAAGTTGTTTACAGGCGCAGAAAAAAAAAAAAAAATAAACACTCCGACGTTTGTCGCTTCGATCAGAATCTAAAATTTAATACTCACGTACCGTATCGACGAAAATTACTCATGAAATATTAAACTCAAGTTAATATGTAATAAGTTTAGATAAATTTTGTACGATTTTGTCGGATGTAGATATTGATTATTGATGATAAATTTTATGATCCAGTACACAAACGTATTAAACAATAATATTTATTATTGCGTACATTTTTTTTTATACAGTAGGTAAATCAGTGGTGTGTCCAGCGGGCATGACTACTCTGGTTTTTTTGAAACCTACCGTAAGTATTATCTTGCGAGATAACTCTTGTTCCTTGTCTTCTTCGCACAAAAGTATTTCTACAATGAAAATAATCAATACATATGTATACGGAGTACGAACATCAACGACTTCTACACGTTTTCATAATTAATTTAGTGTCGATATCAATTCAAAAGGAGTTCAGTTCGGAATTAATTCAAGGTCCTACAAAGTTTATTGGTGCGAGTTTGCTAAATTTAATAACGGAATAATTCGATTTGTATATTCATGTATGACCGACTACCAAGTAAATTTACACGTTTTAATTATAATATATTTCAGTACAATTTTTAATTTAAAATATACCTCGCACGATGGACGAGCCGCTGTTGTACGTGAAAAGCCGAGAGAGTATAGTGGGGAATTTAATGTGTAACGATAAATCTATGCCAACGAAAAACGATTCTGAACAGAGTTCGGATAGGCATACATGTTTTAAAAGGTGTTCGGATATTTACGATTTCAAAACGTACGCACATTTTTGCAATTGTATTGTGAAACCAATACGTTCTTCGTTTCATTCAGAATTTAAAAATATATTAAAAAGTCCATTAAAAAGAAAAAACCGTGAAAATAAAATGGGTATATGTTTATTGAAATTTCAATGAGAGTGCTACCGAAATAGGAAAAATCATTATAAAAACCGATTTTGCGGACGGCAAAACGGGATTCGCTGATATGAGATGACACCGCAAATTAATTATACTTGTGACCGGGCGTGTTCTGAATTGTGATCCTGGGTACGCCGCTATAATTTACCTGGTAAATTATACATTTTGAATTGTGAATCACGGCGAGCTGTGGCAGTTTCTCGGATAAATCACTTAATCGATATAAGTCAAAGGGCGCGTATAAACGTCATTTTTAGACGAAATAAAGACCTTTTTTTTCTCATCTTATCTTTTTATAGACGATAAAAATGTGATGTAAGCGATTATTGGTGTATACCGTATTATGTACAGTGTATATTCCGTAAGACACGTAACGTTTATCTCATAAACGCCGTATTCGTATAAACACCAAGAGTTTCGACAGCGTAAAATCGTTAGCGACAGCCGCCACGACGGTCGAACGGCGTAAGCGACAGAATCCGTCACTTAAACGAAGTCCAAAAGAATTTTCATTAAAATTCACCGATATTACATTTTGCGGATTTTTTATTTTTATTTCCGTGTTTAAAATGTCGCTTTACGTCTTTCTGCGAGCGAAAAAGATCTGCTCGTGTACATTAGTGCACGATTGTTATACGGTCGCGAATATTTGTCTTTTTCCCTCCCCTATTTTTATTCGAGACCACGCCTATGTTGTATTATTAGTGCACGTCGCACGTTATACCGCGATGACAAACTGCAAAGTTGCATATTCGATAATGTATAAATGGATTTCGCGGACCGAAGATCGCGATCGGATTAAATTTGTACTCGAAAGCCCCGCGTCGCGCACACAATGGGTATTTAAGTCCCTGTCCGCGGTATCTCGCCGGGGCGGAAATCGTTTGATATACGCGCGGGCATTGTGTGTGTAATGCACGACTCCGCGACTCGTTGCCGATTCGCAAAACGGAACCGAAAGAATACCGTGGGCGCGCGCGCGGCATAAATTACTCCGGAGCACCGGCAATATATTATATTGTAATTAAACGCGGCCGTGACGATACGGATCTAATATTAGTAAATTAATTGCCGCCATTATCGTGGTGCCGCGCAGTTTTCGTGTGCTCGCTCGCGGGTCCGGACGAAAATCATGATATTCGTACCCGTACGCCCCCGCGCCGCGTATATTTTTGTCCGCGCACAACCGCCGCCGCCTCGTCTATCGCGTCGCGCGCGCGCGCGCAATACGGTGAGCATGACGCGAGCGTGACGGAAAACCGAGCGGACACGCGCCGGGAGGCGCCCTGCAGGTATTGCGACGGGGGTAAAAGACGGGCCGCGACGTAATGCGTTTCCGGGCCGTGTAGACGCGCGCGTTTCGAAAAAAAAAACGTCCGCCCGCGTTTCGCGATGTCAGTGCGCCGCGAAAGCGTTGTGATCGAATAATCATTTGCCTTTTTGAAGTCGAAAAGAATAGCCGGACTTTACGCCGGGATGTGGTAAATTTCGCCGGATCGTAACGCGGCTGTCCGGAATGGCAATCACAGGAAACACTACGAGGACAAGACGACTGCGGGCCGGACACGGTCGTTGAAAAGATTTGGAAAATAACCGCGACCGCGCCAACGGTGTCGCGGAAGAACCCCATTCGTGTTAATACACAAATCACGCGTATTTTTACGGAACAGGTACAATACACTTCAATTGTTTAGCGAGCAAAACAACAGAAGATGGTCGGAGTAAAGCCGGCACAGTCGACTGCGGGATAACACGAGCGAACGGGATTCCTCGCGGCAAAAACAGCGTGGTTCCGTAACCGCCGCGAAACTTCAACAACCATCGTTATAGAACGGGAAGGAAAACCGGAGGCTTTTGCAACGTGGAGTTATCGAAAAGCGCTCGAGATCGAACGGATTGTGAATGAATCGAACAAACTGATAACCGAACGGAATAAAGAAAACCGGGGACTTTGGCGTGGTACAAGTCAGAAGGGGTGGGCAAGGGCATCGCTGGACGAAACGCGCGGTCGCGGGTGACGCAGAAATTCGTACCGAAATCGGAAGATCGAGGACGGCGCGTATCGTGCACGAATCGTAATACGCACGAGCAAGGACGGAACGACCGTTGCCGATAGTGAACGCGACCCGGTTAACCGATCGATCGGGACAAAACGCACCTCGCGTTTCGTTATGACCACCACTCTCTTTGGTCCGTTTTTTTTTTTTTTTCAATTTTATTTTTTTCCGATTTTACGCGCACCCTCGAAGGAGTGGTGGTGGGGTGGTGCGCCGTTTTTCCGAGCATTACGCCGAATTTTCTCGGAAACGTCCAGTCGTTCCGAACGCCGTAATCCGTCCGCCGACGTCCGTGCGATACGTATACGACCCGGCGAGCGATTGATAACGAACGCGCGAGCCCGCGCGTACAACACGTAACGATACCGTCGCGCGGCCGCGGTTCGCGCGCCCGACCGGCGGCCCGGTTCGATTATCGTTGTTGCGCGCGTTTACCGTTCTCGCGACGCAATCGGTTTCACGCGCGTTCCCGGTCGGCCCGCGGACGCAATCGCACGGCGAATCGACGCGCACAATCGCAACAGCGACGGTTACGGATACGCGCGGCGCAAACGGTGCGCGCGAAAAAAACGCGACCGATCGTTGCCGCGGTTAAAGGCCGGGCCGTCTGTTTCTGCATTTTTATGTTGTTGTAAAATATGCGCTGAAAAAAAAAAAAAAAAAGGCAAGACACGCGCAGTAAAATTTAAATTTGTTTTTGATTTCGCATTTCGTTTAAATTATCCAGTGACAATTGATTGTCGATTTCCATAAACAAAAAAAATAAACGAGTAAACTAACGAGTGCACGTCGGTATACGTAATGGGGGAAAAGTACAGTGAAGTTAACGCAGTAGGCGTGTGAATTGGAAAAACAACAAGTTATCAAAGCGTGTTCCGCGGTTGGAAATGACGACGACGATCTCGCGAGGACGTACTCGTAAGACGAAAAACTGCGTTCAACGTCAACACTGGTTATTATTAGCCCCGCGCTAACAATAATTATCGTAATTTTTACAACCACGTCTCGGACGAATCCCGATTTTCCTTCCCTCGTAGTCCGATTTCTCTCCCACCCCCCCTCCCGCTTTGCATTCAAATGGATTCGCGTATTACAACAATACGTTCCGGGTCGACGAAATAAGTCTCACCCGTTGTTGCGGCAGATCGAAGTGACTATATACGCGTCTGTATTCGTCATCGTCATAGTGTTGTCGTCTCCTCGCGGTACAATACAGACCCATTCGAAATGTCCGCGCGTAACCACGTAATTATGTAATAGTTTATATTTTGATAAAAGTTTCAGATTGACATTTTTTATGAAAATCTTAAAATATCCCTCGCCCTAATCGGCATTTAAAATATTTTCGGCAGTAAGAAAAACTATATGGAATTTTATACAGGACGCTATTTATTCTTAAACCATATAGACATAATACGTAGTAATTGTTTACAAAATTAAATAATTTCCGATTTTTCCATTTAAAGATTAATAGTATAAACACTATGTGTGTGAAAAAAAAAAAACTACGGCCGTACAGGTATTAGTTTTACCAAAAAAACAGTGATTTATTTTTCCTCGGAAATCATCAGTAAAAATATGTAAAATTATTCATCAAAAACCGCAGAAAAAGCTGTCGATTTTTTCTCCCCCCCGTAGTGAGTAGTATTTTTGAAAACTTTTCTTGGATTCCCAGTGGGTTTTCAAAAATATTTAGAAATTCATAACAAAATAACGGTGGGTATACTGATTATATATGTTTTTATTTCTGTGTTAAAAGGTGAAAAACACAGCCTTGCCGGTTTACTCAGTTCCGCTCGAAATTCGATTGCAGCGGTTTATGGCTGCTTTTGGTATATAAACTGAATTACCCGAATACTCTATACGTCATATGGGTTACAAACTCCGCATAAACAACAGTGGCCATGGGGCGAAGAAATTACGGTTTTTTTTTTTTTTTATATATTTTGTTTTATTCATTATTTACGTTCGTCTACTTTTTATTAGTATTTTAAATTCAAATGTACTTAACAAAAGGAATAGAAAACAAAAATATTTAACGTATTTAACATAAAATGCGTAAATTTACAAAAATCTTTGTACATAATATATTGTATTATCCACATGCCATATCGGAGTGCAGTGACTCAGTGACTAGTGTCAACTTGGAATCGGGTCGCGGTAATCCGTAAAACAACAAACGCTATGGTCGAGATTAAACGCTTCACTCGGTGAGTTTTGAACTTACAGTGTATATGTGTGTGCGTATGTGTATGTGTGTTCTCAAATAATTTTACCACTCCGCGGTCACGGAACCCCAGGAGACAATTTCCTTGAAATAGTTTGATTTAAAATGTATAGAGCGTACACTTGTCGAACTATTTGATAGCAAAAATTAAAATGTCGCTAATAACGTGACAATCGTACGACTTAATTTTTTTTTTTTTAAATTATGAGCGTAGCAAAGAAACTAATAGTTTTACTGAAATGTGTTTGTCCTCGGATTTTCGATTAGATTTCCTCGGACCCGAATTTAAAAGAAGCGGATTTTTCGTTGGAGGTATTTTATTAGAAATCCTCAACAATTCGTTCCAAAAATATTATTTTACAGTTTATTGGCAGAAAACAATGTTTCAGTTAGAAAATATTATCTAAACTGTTCGCAGCGCGCCTTAAAAGATACAGATTTTTATCGCGGTGGTATTTTATTGAATATATCTCTCTAGATTCACAAGAATTGTCCATACACACTTTTAAAATTGACAACAAATGATGATACATCGGTTTTATTTTGGTTGATTTCTGTGTTTACTGTGCTCCAATTGGAAAAAAACAACCGCGAAAGTCGGCTCTCGTTTATTTTGTATTGCAGGTTTATTATTTGGAACGCAATTCAAAAGAGTGAATAAACCCACTATAATAATAATATTAAACTAAACTATAAAAACAAAATCGTGACATAAAATTAGAGGATCGGGGGTGGAAAGAGGAAACACTAAAGGGCACTTACATATTAAGCATAGGATTTCAGCATAGCATGGTAAAATTCTGATTGAAATTAAATCAAACTCGTATCACTCTAAGTCGGTGATAAAAAAAAAAAAAAAAAAAAAACTCTAATTCCCGACTTTAGAAACCTCGTTTGACCTCGTTTGGTCAAAAGGATCCGTTTAAAGTGTTCAAAAGTATTAGGGAAAAGATTTATATCAAACATATATATATACATCAAATATACGCATGTATAAGACACGATAAATTATGTATTATATATATATATATATATATATAGTTCTAAGTCTATATTTTTGGGTGGGGGAAGAAAACGGCCAATTCTATAACTTTTAGACGGTTCCATTCAGAATTATCCTATATACTTTCCCTTTTTCCCACCCATGTATACACCTATATACATTATACAATTGTGGCTACCCACGGCGTGAAGTATAATATATATATTAGGCAACAATACAATTGAGAACGCTCGAAATGGAATTAAAATATAACCGCTTAACAAAAAAAAAAAAAAAAAAACATTACTATTGAGAGAACGAAATTATATGCAACGTTGCCGAACTATATTCAAGTCAAAACTTATAAATATATTATGAACAAATGAACAACTTATGCAAAATGTCTAATAAAACGTTATTTGTGAAAGTTTAAGACAATTAAGTTTCTACCGCGTTCAGAGGACATAGGTCTGAGTTATTTTCCAATTTCATTTTAAGGTATAAACGTAAAATATTAAAACAAAACGCACGAAACGCATAATACGAGGCAACCACGTACCGGGTAATGGCACTAATGCGTATATCCGTTGCAAACGATTCGTTATCGTTGTATTTATATGGGTGATCACTGTTGATGGCTTCAGTAATACGCCATCTCGAACGACAATCGGCGGTAATCGTTAGATGCAAGAAATCGGTTAAGTCGAAATGTATTGCGTATTTTTTTTATTATTTAATGGTTGAATTTTCGGATTAATTTTCGTGTATTCAGCGACGTCGCGTGGGATTATAAAAAAAAAAAACCGAGCGTTCTCGACCGCGATAGTCAAAAGGGTCTAAAAAAAAAAAAAAAAAAAAAAAAAGTGTCGACGATAATGACCGTTCTCAATCGTATCTCCGTCACATATTACACGTCTGAAAGGTCACGATGATTTTTTCCGGTCGATTTCTTCGTCGCGTGCGCACTACGGGGCCTCGACGGGAAAACGTAGTGTGCGGTCGACTTTTCGACCCGACCGGCGACAATATTATTATTGTTGTACGCGCGGTACAGAATTACCGTCGGATGTTTCTTTTCTGTTTTTTTTTTTTTTTTCTTTTCTTTTTTTTTCTGTCCGTTTTACCTCTTATCGGGTACGTTTCGATACGCGCACAGTAAAATATCGCGTCGACCGTGGCGAGTGTATTACCGGCCGGCACGCCGCGTCTTTGTCGCTCGGATTTCGCCCGTGGTGATATTATTGTTTCACAATAACAATGCGAGTATATCACGCCGCTGCAATATTTCTAACTACGGAAAATCAACGATATTACACGTTGCGCGGCGTTTCACGCTCGGATCGTTTTTAAACGCTCGCGACAATAAATCGCGTCCCGAAAATATTATAATAAACTTAATTCCGCTACGCGTCACCGCGCCGCGTAGCGTTTAATTCCCGTAATAAACCACTTTTGAACTCTTGACAATATCGAACCCCGTTTACAATACACGCGCGCCGGGACGCGCAGTTTAAAACACTATAATGCCGTTTCTGTTCCGATCGATCTGATCCGTCCTGGTACGCGTTCGGCGTCGTGCGGGAGGTGTCGACAGCGGTGTGTTCCCGTGTAGGGCAGCGGTTCTGGACTTTTTATTTTTTTTTTTTTATTCGCTTCGCCCTTATCCGCGAAAATCCAACACCGCGTCGTCCTACCACCGAAATAATATAAAATGTGCATAACGCAACGAACCACTGGGGGTTTTTTTTTTTAAACGATCTACGCTGTACGTTTTGCAAGAATGAAATTGTGATATTATTAAAAATTAATAATAATAATAAGAGTAATAACACGTTTGAATGAATAGAATTGGTTTGAAGATAAGAACTTTGCGGTGTGCCCGTTTAGCGTACACAATTCCAGTATAGCGACAGCGGCATTGTTGAACGGTGAACGATGGGAAATGGATATTATTTTATTTCGACGGCGGTATAGCGGTTACAAAACGACAACGATAATCGACGGTTTTTTTTTTTTTTTTTAAAAATTAAAAATGCTCTTACTAACCCCAACCTTACAATCGACTATTTCACGTCATATCTTCGCCGGGTACGCGTCGCGCCGGTTGAGAACCACTGTCCTAGGGTACACACACTAATATACAGACTGGTGACGGGAATTATCCCGAATATTCGGGTGTTCGGATATTCGAACACGAAAAGTTTTACCGCAATCGTTTTGATTCGGGTTTTAATACGATTAGTAGTTGTTATTACTCGTATACGAATAACAAGCGCGTAATACACACGGTCAATCGGTAAATTGGGTTTAAAGACGAAAGTTCCCCCCAGATATTCAACAACGGGACATAATGTTTGAATTATTCCTAATATCGATTAACAGTATTTAAACCGATATTGTCGTATCGAATGCTGATGTAATTATATTTTCTCGGAAAATAATTAATAGTATCAAACATTTATAAAAAAAAAAAAAAAAAAAAACAATCGACACGATAATATATATATATATTATTATCATTGCCTTTAGCGGCACTTGTGCCACTAAAACCGAAACAGTAATATAAATTACATTTATTTCGGTAATTATAACTAATAGAATTCGCAATTTTACTCGCGATTCGTATGCTTAAATGCACGGTTAATTATTTAATAGTGTAAATAAATATAAAGTTCTGGTTTAAGTATACAATATATTTAGTAGTTTTTTTTTTTTTTTTTAAATGTAAATTTTTGTACAAGTGACATATATTTCCCTATAACAAACAGTACAACTGCCAGAAAACCATAAAAAAATATTGATAATCCGTGTAGTGACGCCGTACCGTGTTTTAAGAAGGCGGAAATGTATCATTCTCGTTTACGAAAAACAAACCCCCCGTACAACATTCTAAATTAATATTCAATGTGTACATCGATTCGATAAAAAATTATGACTCAGATGTCCGTCACGGATCTCGCTACCACTACATTTTCATTAAAATAAGGGCGGCGACCGTTGCCCTTTCTGTGCCACTGATCTCCCGAATGCCATTATTGGGCGTTTTAATATAATATTTTACTATCAAAAAAGTTGACGGGAACACCACCGGATACCCGCCGGGGCGGATCGGGAAAATATTTCGGCGTGGGAAAGGTGCGACTCGAGGTTGTTGTAAATGATGAGTTACATCAATGTAATTTTTAAGCTACAACCACAAACATTTTTTACTGTCGTGCTTTATATACATTTATACATATGTATTTTTTTTTGTATATTTTTGGGCCTGAAAAAATAATGTCAAAATATCGAAAATTTATTTATGCTCGCAAGAACTTTTCCGGAGGGAGGCTCAGCCCCTCAAGTCCCATCCCCGATTTCCTCAAACACCTGTACGATGTTACAAAAGCTGTGCACGATAGACGATGCGAACATAATAATATACACGAAAACATATGTAACGCTAATTGTGATAATAATTATACAAAACAATTCCACGGATCAAATGAAACCATGAACATTAAATAATAACATTTTAACTAATATGCGATACATAATCTAGACAACTATCTGTATTGTTTATTTTCCTACATTCTTTTTTATCGACAAAATATTCATAAATCACAATTGGCTTATTAAATTAAACAATAACTAGGTAAAACATTAAAAATGATTTGCTCACGAAGCAGTCCAGTACATCGGGATAACTCCCGAAATCCCGGTGGACCAATCCACCCGTGACCGGATGTTGAGTGCAAATTAACTCGTCATTATGGTTTCAGCGAGTGTCGTAAATAAGTATGTTGGCAGGTATTCCAAATTTAAAAAAATAAAAAAGTATATTTAATATAGTACTTCCTGACACAACAATACACGTCGGAATTTATATTGGAATATTGTCGCTGTCATTAATCGCTTCAATCAGCCTATATAAAACAATTTCATCTCTCAATTGAAATTCCGATTCTCGAGTCTGAGGTCATAAAGTCTAGAGAGAGCGGCGCATAGTGTACGAATGAAGCGCGAAAAAATATATCCGTGGACATCGTGGGCTGCAAAATCTCTGCCGACGGAGATAATTCCACCGAATACGATTATTTCAAATATTGGATACAAATTTGTGTTTTTTTTTTTTATTTTCTTACGATATAAGTATATTGTTGTGTCAGCCGTTATTTTTCCTCAGATCACGTATAATGGATAGAGACATTTAAGCAATGAAACGTGTTGCCAACATGTCAAGAGGGCGTCTCACCTCTGCGTGTGGGCGAAATACTGTTATCAGTCTTATCACAACCTATCTAATAAATATCCGTAAGAGGTTTTAATGGTATTATTAAACGCCCTCTGGATATGTTGGCGGCCTACTCGTTTCACATGAGGTACAGCAGTAGCTCTAGTAAACATTGTGTACTATGATCTAAGGTTTTTTTCCCGCCGGTTAGCCGAGTTTATCTGCGGAAATCGACAAAAATAATCCGACGACGTTTCTGAATTTTCTGTCGGAAATCCAGAAACAATTTTTTTTTTTTTTTTCTAAGACGCTACACCACTGCAATATTGTAAAACCTTACAGTCTGCGGATTTTAATAATTAATTAATAAAATCAATTCATTATTATTTATTTATTTTTTTTATAATTAGTTAAATGCAGTAATTTCATTCGTTTTTTAACATCGGAATTCGATATTTCATCGCGATTATCTCGTGTTTTATTTATTTATTTTTTTTTTTTGTACAGCAGTAGCAATGCAATTTATTAGTTTTCGGCCGTTACATTAAATTAATGCGTATTGCGCATACAGCGTGCCTGTAGACCATATTAAAGACGGAACGTCTCGTAAATCTCATACATCTTTAAGCGGCCGGTGACGGTGGGGGTGATGACCGGTTCGTTTTGTCTTCACTCCGTGCGTACAGTAACACAGTATTAATAATAATAATAATAATAATAATAACGATAATCATAATAATATATTGGCCGTGTCTTTGTGTCTTAAAACCTACAAATAATTACCGAGTCCCGTCACGTATGTCTGTCGAATAAAGTGCGCGCGGCCGTAAGTGTAGGTACCTGTAGGTAAGTGTGTACTGCACTGTGTGAGCGCGTCGTCGCGTATACGCCGATTTGGCGATCGGTCGCGTCAGGATTTTTACGGCGTTCCGTCAAATCAAATTTATTGCGCCGTATTAAATATCGGAATTACCTTACGCGCGTTATAAATGACCGGGAATGTTGGGGGGAAAAAAAAAACGCAACCAACAAATTATTAATTCGTCCAATTAATTTCTTCCGCGCGCATTTCACGCGGGGAAGAGGACGGGGGACGATGCGCGCGTTTAATATGCGTGCGACGTACCTAAAATAATAATAATAACAATAAAAAACACATTCTAAAAGTGAACGGCTGTTCGCTAACTGCAATAATATCGCTCGCGGCCGCTAATGTCGTTAATTTGTTTATTTTAGATTTTGTGCGTGGCGAAGAAGCTAAAATTATAGTATGAAACGTGTTTTTTTTTTCCAACGCTGCCCCGGTTAGTATTAAACTGTTCGGAGTTTTCATGCGGTACATTAAAAAACGCGCGTTTTTTGCCCGGCGGTACGTTATTTGAAAAGTTTTTCTAGACGGTTTTTCAAAAAAATTAAAAAAAAAAAAAACCTACAAACAAATGACGACGGGCACATCGGTTTTATTTGCGTTTATTTCTGCAGGGTCAGTTGTACCGATTAAAAAGGAAACGATTTTTTAGCAAATATATTGCATGTAATTAGCACCGCTAACTACTATTGTAATTTTCACGCGTTTTGTTTAGGCGTGATATCAAAAACTAGGCGGGACGGGGCTACAGGCACGTGTGTGGTGCAATCCGGTAAACGGAAAATTGGTATGGCCTATTGTGTTTTAAATAAAAGTAACAAATTGTGAAATTTAGGTACTATAAGATGTTTTTTATTTTCAGTGATTCAAAACATGTGTCCAAAATTAAATAAAATACGATTAATTGATAATACACAACAGTTTTCAGTGGTTCAATATTCGAATGTTTTTCACAATGAAATAAAATTAATAATTTCACCTTGTATTACAATACAATATCCTCTATGAATTATTACGGGTTAAATCCATTGTGATTTTAATGTTGTATTTGGTGAACATTTCCACCTAATAGTATGGTTTTTTTTCTAAAGACGACACGCGAATATTAATTCCACTAGGCCGTACGGAACCCATACAATACATCTTTAATCATTGTTATTGACATTGTAATTATCAAATAGACTTAAAATAAGTTTCCCGAGTGTTACTAGAAAAAACAATAGTTATAAGGTTTCGTTGGCGAGATAAAATACCATGCAGTGTGAATACCTTATGATTATTATTTTTTTATACTCAAAGGAACCCTGATTTTTAACGACCGTAGCCATTTTCCGACAACCCTTCAATCCCCACACATGCCGAAAACTCTTGTTCACAAATTTTTTTCTTAACCGATAATTAGCACGAAATTAGCATGGTGTATTTGCACGACCGGCCCCGAAATTGGCGTGAAACTTTTTTCACAGGATCTAAAATACGCGAGGAGCAACATACCCTCTCTCATAATAAAGATTAATATTTTTTACCATTATTTTGCTCGTAATGCTTATAAAGTTTATAATTGACATATCCTTCAAGTTGAACTGTAATTGTTGCTCGTTAATTTATAAATTAACCAAACTTATTTTTAATAACTCATAATTAGAAACAAATCAACTTGGAGGCTGTTAAAGTCACGCAAGAGGTCTAAAAAACTCAATGAGCTTCTATCACGCTTTAACCAACGTAAAAGTCAGTACCATCGTAAATTATGTATAATAGTAGGTACCTCATAAATAAACTATAAGTAACAACAGTCCATACACATCAAACCTAAATAATATAATAAATACAATTGAATACGTTTTCAAATACAATATGAATACAATATGAGTTTTTAACTGACGGATAACAAAAAAAAAAAATTAAATTAAAAAATAATTACGTCAAAGTGGCAGATACATATTATATTATTATGCTTTCCGGGACCCCTGATTGGGCCAGTGTAAATTATTATCCGAAATTTTTACACATAACTCTACTTTGGTGCCGTGACCTAAACTCTTAATCTCAAAAAAAAAAAAATGTTTAACATAAAAAAAAAAAAAATGTTTAACATAATATTAAAACATTAAACCAATAAAGTGTAGCCGCTGGGTTACTTCATTTATCAAGAAAATCATGTCAATTTATTATAGCCCGTATTCTTATTGTAAAACTAACTTACAGATTGTATATTTTCTAATAAAAAACCAAAAAAAAAACTATACGAAATTTAATACCTATGTGGAACAGTCTATCAATGAAACTAAAGAAACACTCATCGGGGACAAAATTGGAGTGATAGTAGGTGGAGAATTAATATTATTTTTAAGATGCACTAATGGCTTAGCTCTTGTTGCAGGGAGCAAAAACGATCTGAAGAGAGTGCTGGAAGAAATGGCGAGATGCTTCCAGAATTACCATCTTAAAATCGACTGGAAAAAAACCAAGGTAACGATGTGTCAAAAAAACGATCGTATTCACAGAGTAAGAATTAAAATTGATAACCACACTCTCGACCAAGTGGAGAGCTTTAGATATCTGAGTAGTATAATTAGCCAAGATGGGAAATGTACTATGGAAGTAAAATCAAGGATCGCCCAAGCAAAAACGGCATTCGCATGAACAAGAATAACCCATAGTACTCCGAAAACATGACCGCTTGCATTGTGAAACGTATGAAACATAAAATGGTACGCGGAACCTTGTCCGTCGTAGGTGAAGTTCATTGAGTCGGTCGAAGATACACGCAAATCATATTGATTCGTTTTAATAGTTTGCCCGGTCGAATGAAAAAAATTAGCAAAACTGAATGAAAACTGAAAGGATGATGCTATACAAATCCACAGAGATCTGAAACGGACCAGACAATGGCCGGACGTGTCTGAGTTGCGTACGCCGTTTTCCTTTAAACACAAAATAATAATTACAATGGCTGAAATAACAAAGTAACACGGATACCGTTAATAAAACACGGCGCGGTTGCCATAGAGATTGTCAACGTACGGCCACAGATATACCGTGTGCAGATGTTGTCCAGCGGATATGTAGGAATATTGGAACGGCTTTTTTCGTTAACACGCTCAAACTCGTTGGTGAATATTTGTAACCACAACAATTACATTATCAACAATTGCATAAATCATTTAGTTAATTATCCATACTTAATTGTTATTTATATTTACGTACAGTCGGTGTTAAGTTTTGTAAAATTAAATTCAGCCCGTCGTTTACGTACATCTAAGGCACGTGTATAGGCACAACCACCATACGAATAAATTGGATTTCCATTTTGTAAATATTTGTATACTGTTAAAATCTCCAAATTCCAAAAAGATTAAAGTACACAAAAAACACACGGTGAGCCAGAAAAACAAATTAATAGAAAACTAAATTAATTAACTTTATCAAACATTCGAATCAGTGCCTTTAGCGCAACAAATCTGTCTGGTTTTATAAGCAACCGGCCGAAAAATGTACAGAGAAATCCTTAACGGTGCTTAAAATTAGGGAGGGGGGAAGGGTCTCCTTTATAAATTGTTGTTTTTTTTTTTCCTTTACGGTCCTCTTACTAATTATTTCCATGGGGAGTAAATAATGATAGTTTCAAAAAAATATTTATGGCCCTGCCGTCAACTCGTGTCGTCGAATAATAATTTATTATCGTTTTCTTTTTTGCGTCGCACACGTTTGCGATCTTGTATGATAATGCAAGTGATTAACACCGAATGATAACCGAGTAATTCCGGTTGCTCGAAGAAAAACCGATGCACTTATGTAACCCTTTAAAGTGCTAATTAATAATTAACAATCACAACATAAAACAACGGCGGCGGTCAACGTTTCGAGCACAAACTGCACAACCTTTTCCACGGGCCGCGCACCCCTTCTGTCGGCTAATGCGCTACCGTTTACCCGTTACCGTGTTAGAACTAATGCTTTAATTTTAATAATAATTTAACAACGCGATTATTAGATATATTAGACGCCCAATAGTTATTGCTATCATTTTTTTTTACCCGCGATTTTTATAATTATTATTATTATTTATTTTTTTTTGGGGGGGGGGTTAACACTGTTTCTACCAGAAAGCTTTCTCAGAAGATACAGGCCGTTTTCCGAAAGGGAATTTTCTCGGCGCGGTACTTTTAGGGAAGTAATTTTTCGATTCCCCCAAGAGTTTTCTAGCATATGTGAAAAACCGTGAAAAAAACACGGGGAAATCGGGAAAAGATATCGATGCAGTTATATAAACATGTAAGATTTTATAAGATTGAATAGTCAACATTGCTGATAGCGGTGAACAACGTAACTACTGAAATACGTATAGTTTTAGTGCATACGTAATTTTACATCGATATTCCGATCAAAACGTTTCGTTTCGAAACGATTTAATGATGGAAATTTCAATGCTCAAAATCATACTGTTCTCGCTATTCATTCGAATACCGAATGATGACCATCAGGGTTAACCGGATGGTTCTGAATGCTACTGAGAGTACCTGTTCCGAATATTTAATAAGTGCTTAATTTCCGATATAAAAAATATAATATAGGTAATCGGTTGTTTTCTCATTACTCGGGACGTACCTAATTAAAGTCATAATTTATGAAACTCAACGCCCATGTCGATTTAATTAATGATATTGTTATTTTAATGTGTGCTTCACGCCGTTTAATGTAATGCATTCTTTACAAATGAACGAATTGCTCTCAATTATAAATGATTAATTATCCTGCCTAGTAATATTTTCGAGTAAGAAATACAAAATTCTACGTATTATTTTGTCGTTCACATATTTTATAATAAGCACCTTAAGATATATTTTTTATTTTTTTGAAAAAAAAATTACGTTTTTTAATCTTTTGTACATTACAGCTCAATACATGTATCATTTGGTTCAGAATTTTAAAAGTGCACCGGCCGCCAGTTATAGTTGACCATTTAGACGATTTTTCCTGTGGGTGGGGATTTAAGATTGTTAGTCCGAGTACTCAAATCAGAGGTGGGAGGAAGGTACGCACGGGGATGGGACTCTTTTACTATTTTTTTTTTATTTTTCGTACACCTCATATTGTTTTTTTTTTTTTATTATTGAAATAACCAAAATACCCGAAATAATTTTTTCTTCGAATTTGAATTTAAGTTGTTTTGTAATGATACTGCGATGCCAATAAATTAATTGAAAAAATGAAATCAATTTTAATAATTTTAAATATTTTTAAATTCACAATTATATTTTATTTTAATTTAGACTAGGTATATAATTGGGTTAATTGAATTGCGTGAATTTCACTATTAAAATGGGAACTTTACTAATTACATCATTGAATTGCTATTTTATCGACATCTGAATGGATGGATTAATGTATCGGTGCATTTTTAACGCGAACATAAATCATGTTCATTTGCATTGAATATATTTGTATTTCGTATGTACGCAGTGCGAATGCAGAATTTACAAAAACCTCGCGATGAAGGTTGTAGAAGCGAAGCGTGCTACGGGCCTTTGTACGATAATTTTTTTTATTTAAAAAGCAGCTTTTAAATCGTATAAGATTGATTTCCTTTATTCATTAATTCTTCCCGATTCGAGTACTACCTGATCGTACACGAGCGTTTCGCGCACCCCGCACATTTTTTATACGCGTACACATATAAATACGATATATTTACGCGGAGCGGCGGCGGCCGAGAGGGTGTACGCTTTAACGGAATCGAAACCGCCGCGCCGGCTCCTAGTACGGAACGACGCGCCCCCCCCCCTTTGTCGGGCGAACAGGACCCGCCGTCGGAACAACAATACGAACGCTTATGGTCACGATCACTTGCGATCACCGATTTCCGTGTCAGCCGTAACTCGAGAATTCTCTCTTTTTTTTTACGTTCGTGCTGTAAACAACTTTTCTACCGGAAATCTCGCTCCGATTTTCAAGTGTAGTATCTTTCTGAAAGGAAATCTCGTGTGCGGGATGGTATTTTAAGACAGTCAGTTTCTGCAAGAAAAACGTAGGAATAACGGGAGAGTCAGTTTCAATTTCGTTTTAGATTCCGATCGGAACGAGGGAAATGTATCGGTTTTACGACGAAGCTCGCTCCGATTATCAAGCACTTTTTCTGAAAGGAAATGTTCTCTGGGTGGTACTTTAGAGAGGTCATTTTTTGAAATTTTAATCAATATTCGATATAATGAGGAAGACCTGGTCCTTTAAGTTAAAAAAGATTGAAAGATTAAAAATGAGGTTGTCATTGGCAACCGTTTTTATTTATTTTTTGTTATTATTAAGTTTTTCATTATTTTAATCTCTTTCAAATAATTATTGTTGTCATGGAAACGCATATTGTTGAAAAAGCAATACAATAGACCGAGCTATATATTAAAGTAAAATAAATTTCGATTTCAATACATTGAATAAAATATTTGTATTGACTATTGGATACAATTTAAACTATTTATTTCTTCAGTCTATACATAAGCATCACTAATATATATATTGTTCACAAAGCATCACTATCAACTGAACTCCGCTCAGAATCGTTCTTTTGTCAGCAATGGTTTGTCGTTGCCTACAGATATACATTAAATTTCCGTGTCTACCTTCTCAACGTCCCATCTACAACAGTGGCTGCATCCACGTGCGAAGTGCGAAGTATGTCCGTTTTTTTCGACAACGAGAACATTTACGAAATGTACGTATATTATTTTCAATTTTGTTTATTTTTTGTTGTGATTTAATATTCGTAGAGACTTAAAATTTGGAAAGCGAACTAATATTTACGTTTTCTAGACGTGGTAATATTTGCAAAATATTCTAACAATTTTTGTGTTATTTATAAACGTTTTTTACGTTAATTTTGATTGGGTAGGTACTCTGTGGATACAATTGTTATACTTTGTTATACAGTCGTATTTAACGTACAAAAAATAAAAAATTGGGAGTAATGCAGAATTTTTCTCTCATATCAAATTTTTACAAAAATCATAAATATTACGGCCTCTAAAAACGTGTATAACTAAACTCCACTCAAAATCGTTTTGCGTTACCAATGTATAATCGTTGGGCGCACATATACATTAAAATCTCCTCCATATCCTTCCCAACTTCCCACTTTTAACAGTGGCCCGCCCATCGTGCGAAGTATGTCCGTCTTTTTTTTATTATTAAAAAACACACATTCGCAATCTGTAATTGAGTATTAAAATAGGCAAACGTGAATAAGGTCTATGAAAAAGACAGACGCGAGGCAGAGGCGGCCGAACGAGGAACAACTTCGAAATATAATAACCCGCATCGGGCGCAGAGTATAAATTAGCGTAAGAGAGGTGCAGTGAAACCCGAAAACCTCTCGTCAGTGTAAAACCTATAAAATCGTCGTTCCGTTCGGATTCCAAAAATTATACGAGTATTTAGGTGTCATTTAAATTCGAGAACCGCGCGCGTTTATAGAGTCGCGATGACGGGTAACCGGTAGATATAATGTCGGCGACGAGGACGCGCAGAGCCTAAAACCGAAAGCAGCGGTTCGAAAGGCCAGGAACTACCGGCTAAAACCATTACACTTTCTTGCGTTTTACTCGATTCGCGCTCGTTATCTCTGATAATATGATTTGAATGCGGGCTACGATTATTATTCGCCTTTAATGTGTTTATAGTTTTGATTTATATCAAAGCGCTACGAATACCCGTTTCTCGGTGCTTTGTTGGTATATAGGTACTTACACACCGAAATCCCCGTCCGTTTTGCGATGTTATCTAATCAGCTGTATTTAGACGTCTCCGCGATGTTAATTTATTCATTTCCCGAGCAATTACGCCGAAATTTCCCCAAATTTCCCTAAGCAAATTATAATAATACAATAACGATGGCCTTATCTGCGCATTACAAAAGATCCGCGGTTGAACAATTTCAAATACGGGGGAATGTAACCGCGAACGAGTTCGAATTGTTTGTCCCTAAACTATAACACAATATATTCTGCGAGGTAAATCAATTCCCCGAGATTTAAATCCTATTCCGACTCTCGTTTGTATAATACCCCCTACCCCTCCACCTACCGTATAAATTCCTTTGTACCATATGATATTGTGCGATTCGCGAACGGCGGTGGATGATTTTTGAAATTATGTACTTTGAAACAGAATTGTGTTAAACTTGCGAAACGTTATTGTATAAAACTTGTTTTCACCTGAGACTATAGTAGCTCAGCGTTGTCCTTGTCAGTTTATTTCCCCCACCCTCCAGTTTGTTGTCGAATTTCTCCCGAAAAAAAGAGACTGTATTGAATTGTATTATTGTGTGCGTGTTAACTAACTGCCAACATTATAAAAACGCGAAAGTTTGTTTGGATTTTTTGTAACTCAATCGCGTCAAAACGGCGGAACGGATTTGGATGAAATTTACCACACAGACAGAATATGTCCGGATTAATATGTGTGCCAAAGTTACTTTTTGTCTTGAAATTCAACACCGAACAAGGTGACTGGATACAGGGAATTTTTTTAGAATTTTCGGAACGAAAATCCAATTACTTTTGTTTGTGTATGGGTAACTTTGGCTTGACGGATGAAAAAAAAAACAGTTATTATTATTTAAATTGGATATCACGGGTCAAGAAGTACCTAGACAGGAAAATAAATAATTACCGGCCAACAAAGGTAAACTGTAATCGGTACGGGGTGAAAACGGGGAATCACGTTTTCATATTTTTAAATTTGTTTTTAGTTCAATACGGACACGGGAAAAACTATAGCGGGTATAGAACGTAAAAGAATGAAAACTTTTCTCATCGCGGATTCAATTGACTGTGATAAAAATAAACACATCTGTGTCAGAAATCGCGAACTTTTTCGTACGAATGAAAACTATTAATATTTGGACTTTCGATTTAACGAACTTTGTTTTTTTTTTTTTTGAACGGCCGAACTGACTTTGTCGTTTTTGTACCACTTTAATCCTGATTATCACACGTGCATGTTTTGCCGCTACAACGTTTAAAATTGGATTATATCAAATTTCTGGTTCAGTTGAACTAATTCGGTGCTGTTAGATTACAAAAAATACGTTTGTTTTGTTTTCGCGATACCTACGAGTGTGTGGAACATTACAACACGCAGATATATATGTGTTTCGCGCTTAAAAAACAAACGTACAAACACAGGCGATATTCTTACGTTCTTGAGTTCGGTAAATATTGATTTTATTCTGAACGAAAATTTGACATTATCAAATTCCCAACGATAACCGAAACATAACGTTCACGCCAACGCGAAACGAACGACGTATTTACCGCGATAATAGCACACAGACCGGCGGTCTTCAACCGGCCGGTCACGGCTCAATTTTGGGTCGCGTATGCTTTATGATATCGGGCCGCGAAAAGCATTCGTATTAAAATTTTAAAAAATTTAACATTCGCACGAAATTTCAATAACCGCATACGTTACGTCTAATAAGACGAAAACATATTTTACATACCGTGTACCGTTTACATTGCACTGTATGCCGCATGCTACTGCACTATTGTACGCGGTATAATGACATCGGATATAATAATTTACGAGTGAACCGTGTACCGGTCCAAAACGATAAGAACGAATAGTCAAATCCAATTAATATGTCCAACTACATCTGTCTATGTGGAAAAGGGTTTTCTACCATGCCCGACTTGAAAACGTCAAAACGAAATAGACTTCAAACAGAATATGATTTGCGGATTACAGTGCACAAAATCGACCAGAGAAAGCAGACTGCAACGATTCAAGTTGTGTGTAGTACGACACACTTTGTGTAATGCGGAACGTTAGGTGTGCAGTACGAATTTACAAAAGAGTATAGCGACTATATTATTTTATTCATTTGTATTATTTTTCAATTTAACATTTTTTATTTTTTTGCACTCTTAATAATTTCTATTTGAGAAAAAAAAAAATTCTGAAATTCATCTTTTTTACATTTTTATTTAACAACAAGTTGAGTCATAATTGTAATCGACAGGTATCACATATTATTTCAAAGAAACACCGAATAGATTAAAGGTACTTTTATTATCTATGTTTAATTCATATGTAGGTAATACATTATTAAATGAACAAAACTGATCATAGGTGTGATTAATAAGTATTATGTTCATGGTGAGTATTATTCATAGATTGTATTATTTTTGTACTTAATTCATAAAAAAAAAAATTGGGCTATATGTTCTTATATGAAAATCAGTGGCGTATTTGACTTAGTTTTATGGTGGGGGGGTAGGAGGGAGCGACACTAAAATTTTTATACGCGAGCCTATATTCTACCCTATTCATCTTGATCGCCCACATTGTTCCTCCCTCAAATGCGCCACTAAAGAAAATACACAGAGGAAAATATAAATTGAGATTAAATTTGAGAACGGTGGTTTTTTTTGTTGAACAAGCGATAAAAAATTGTTCCTCCCATTATTACTTTGATATAAAGTGTTTATTACGAAAATGTATATATTTTACCCTCTGTAGCAGAGTATATTATATAAAAACAAACAGTCGGAGTGCTAATATCGTACTAATTTTTTTTTATACGTAATAAAAATTAAATATTACCTAGAAAAATGTTAATTTTTATTTAATTAGTAATAAAAGTACATTTATAGTGGCACACTAAGACATTGAGCAATTTAAATTTTTATTTGTTTTTCACAGCTAACCGAGTTCACTTGTAAATGAAAGAAATTAACGAAAAAAATTGGGAAGAGTGTCGAAAAGTTTTTGGAGATTTGGGCCAGGAAACCTGCGGCCACTTAACATGCAATCTATGGCTCTTTGGAAAATGCATCGATATCTCGACATTCTAGATCTAGAGCTTGCTAAGCTACCCATTAAATACAAATTAAAATTTCATTATACGCCTACCAATCCCCAATGAAATTGTTTGATAAAATACATTAGTCGTTTTTTTTTTTTTTTTGCTTTTTAACTTAACCGTTGCGGCTGATTGAAAATCGTAGTTTTGCACATTTTTTCATTTCTCAAACAGCCGTTTTTTTTTTTTTTTTTAAATGAGCCCATTTACACGAAAAAGTTCCCGACCACTGGATTCTATGAGATCCGCGGTTGTACGGTTTCGACCGGATTATTCGCTTCTCGCGGCAAATAATAGGCATTTCACGGTGACGGATCGACAACGGGAACCGACCGGATATTATTATTAATATGACAAGGCGCGTATTATATTATTGCCGTGGGTCTTATAACCGCCAGACGGAGTGCGAGAGTACCTCGGAAACAGTTGCCGCGGAAATAAATCTACTGAATCCGGTAGGTACATTATAATATCAGCATTACGAATCTCGACAGCGTCATCACTCGCCGTTACTGCTGTACGCGAGACGACGAGTTGTTTTGGAAGGATTTCGAAAACCGCGGAAGCCGCGGCGGTGCATTTTTAATGCGCACCGCCGCTGTAATCCTCGGGGCTTGCATATCCGGCTGCGAGCGTTTCCGGACATATTATACCCGTCTACCTACGTGTGTTGTATAGGCGCACAGGTATATGCACGGCGGCGTAATTTCCTAATTTTAAGTTATTAATGCCGCCGCGGCAGCGCGTAGGTATACGCCTCTCGTGTACATAAATGTAATCTTTCAAAGGTCTTCGGTTTTAAAAGGACGGCGAGGGCGGAAGTATATACAATATAGGCGCGCGCGCGATTATACATAAAAAGCGTGTTACCCTCCCGTCGGCCGCGGTCGTGTACGCGGAGACTTCCGGTTAATCCAGATTAACATGGCGCGCGCGCGCGTTTGTGTGTTTGTGTATGTGTGTGTGTGTGTGTGTGTGTGTGTGGGCGTGTGTGTGTGTTCAGTATACAGTGTATACACGCAATTTGATATTAATAATTTTCCGGATTATGAGTTTTCCCTTCCGAACCATTAAACCTCGTCCGCGCGCCCCGTCCTCCGGTACCTGTATTACGTTATACACTTACGTTATTTCTTGCCCGGACGAAATTACGAAAACCGCCGCGGCATCCGATCGTCTCCCGCCGGCGCGGCGAAGCGAGCGGGAGGAGAAGATGATTGGTCGGAAAGCGGCACGGAAAAAATTATGCGCATTTTAAGACGGCTCTTAAACGGACCGTGGTTGAGTTTTAATTAGTGCACCCCTCACCCCAAACACCCAACACGGTTCTGAACAAATCAAAAAAAAAAAAAAAAAAAAACGCAATACAAGAATCCGTCCGAAACAGTCACGGGCTGCCCTTTATCGTTTCTCCCCCGCCGTACAACAAAACACGAGGTAGCAACATAAACCGTGCCGGTCCAAATGAAAATTATTCCAAACCAATATTGATCTCAAGAACGAGCAAGTCGAAATAATATTCAATCGAGAAATGGACTATTTTCATAAATCGAAAGTCCCCGGAACTCTTCGGTAGACATTTAAAATTAATTCAATCGTTTTAGAGCCGCCATGTTGTATTAAGTGTACAAAAGTAAAAGCACGAGCCGGCGCACACCGCGTCCGTAATAACGTTGCGAGTAGGGCCCGCGTCTCGATGCGATATGCATCTTTTTTTGAGTGGTATTAGGCAACGCTTTCCGAGTACATAATTTGATTCATATAACAGAAATCGCAAAGGCGAAACATTAATTTTACCTTGTTTTCGGGATTTTTTATTTTTTTTTTTTTAGCATTCTTCGGTCATTTCTTTCGTTTCGTTACATATTTGTACAATATACGAATAAAATATTAGTATATTCAATCTATGATACGACTTGGCAATTTAAATTTAGCTAATTCAAGGTGTCAGTTATCACCCATGTTTTTCGGGTTTGCCAGTCAATCAGTCAGTACTATATCGTCACTAGTCGCAAGTAAAATTTTACTTTTAAATAAAATACAAATATTATAAATTATCCAACAAAACAATAAATTGAAAAAAATGTATCCATATTTTTTTATGGGCATTTTCGTGGTACAACGCATTTTTAGTTTTTTTTTTTTTTTTTTTTATCATTTGTCGATGATTTTTGATGCGTTTAAAGCCGGTCCCCAGTTATGAGTACACGCGGA